>CATIWR010317125.1:0-24522 GCA_949677035.1 Omphalea diandra | reverse complement strand
CTCTTCCGATCTTATATATATATTGAAAGAGAAGATGGAAATTATAATAATCTCTATATAAGGTTTTGTAAATTAAACCAAACACATTGTTTATGAAATTCTTGTCTCAGAAATTAGACAAAAATAATAAAGATTTATCCTTCTTATATATTTAGTGATATGATAAGTAAGCGATCAGAAATATAAAAAAAAAAAAAGAAAATATAAATAGTAGTTAGAAAAATAAATATATGATTTAAGATAATAATATGACGTTATAAGATAAGTTATTAAAAAACAGAATAAAGGAAAAGAAAAAAAATAGAATAAAGGAAAGTAAAAAATAGAGGTAAGAGTAAAGAAAAACACAGCTAAAAATGTATTCCTTTAAAATCCAAGTAATACTATTAAAAAATTTAAATTACAGATCAAGCAATGCACAGATTAACAATCTATTAATGAATTGTTAGTTTATCAAACTTGATTTATACTATAAACTCCATTATATATATATATATATATATATATATATATATGGGTTAAATATGTTGAACTCATGAGTTTTACTGTATTGTGCTATTTAGTCCATACTTTCTAAAATTATACTAAAATATTCTTACATTTTACTTTTATTAAATTTTATTACAATTTTTGTAAAATTAATATGAATAATATATAATAATATTGATACGTAAACTTCTTATATAATATATAATAATATTAATACGTAAACTTCTTATATAATATTCTTTCTAATAGACTAAAAAAATAGTTTAATAACAATTATAATAGCATAATATTTTTCTCAAACACAAAAGCAAAAACATAAGCAATCTAGCAAAAAATACTACAACATCGAATCAAGAGTTAATAACATCACCTTGTAAATACTCCTAATTTATTTACTTTATTAATTAAACTAATATTAAGGTTTTTTTCTATTATCATCCTTATCCTCTTAAATTATTATTAATGTAGTTCAAACTTTCAAATTTAACAATAAGGACATATTATCAGTGCAAATTCTGAAAAATTGCTCTTATCAATTTTCCTAATAATACGACTTCACAAATTTCTTATAATAACACAAAATTAATTACACAAATTGTAATAGAAAAAATATCAGAAAAATATGAAAGTAAATAAAAAATTTACGGTTTATATTTGTACAGTCAAATATAAGTTCAAAGTACTTGAATATTACATCTTGCATACTTTGGAGCAAAAATCGTCTTTCCAACCAATCAAATAAAATAAATTTAATATTTATTTTTATTAAATAATTAGTTAGTTAAACAAATAAATAAATATTATTTTATTAAAAAATTATTATCAACAAATAAAATAATAAAAATTTACAATAAAAGACTACTTAGTGTTTATACATTCAATTTTACATGACACAATTTTGAAATAAAATTTACTAGATTTATTAAAATATTTGTTAGTAATAAAAAATTAAAATCTTAATATTACATTTAAAATTCAATTAAATAATTTAAAATATAAATATAAATAATCTCGCATAATGCACAAATTCATGACTATAAACTAATAAATAAAGATTTAATTTCCTCAATTAATTGAAAGAAAATATAAAAAGTTTAACTAATATAGACAAATCTTTAATAATGTAAAAAATTTTTCACGTTCATGATAATTAGTGTTTCATTTCTAATGTAATAGGAAAAAATTAAAAAACTAAAAGACAAAAATAATCATTAAAAGAAAAATAAGATTATGAATTCTTTTATTTTTTATCAAAAAATATATTTTATTCTTATTATTATTATTATTATTTACTTAATAATAATTTTTATGAAATAATATCAATATCTATATATAATAAATTTTAGTATCAAATTTATTTTTAAACAAGTACTTGTTATTTGTCAAATAATTATATTAGAAATATAATATTTTTGATAAATGATAATATAATATATTTTAATTTTATGCGACTAATAAGATAATAATTAAGTATTTAAATTTTCAATTAATTGAAAGAAAATACAAAAATTTATCAGTATAAAAAATTTTTACAAAAAATAATTTTAAAATTAATAATATAAAAAATTATTTGTAGGAAAATAATTTAAAAAGTCTAACGATGTGTTTTTCATTTTTAGGACATTAATAAAAATAAATATTTATTTTCTTATATAATAAGAAAAAATTTAAAGAAAAAAAGAGATACAAAAAAAAAAAAAGCTAACAGAGGGGAAAAAAAACACTACAATTTTTTTTATTTTTATTGAAATAAATTATATTATTATTAAAATTTGTTAAACTAATTTAAGTATAATTTTTATTTTGATTTATTTAAAAGATCTAGTCAGATAATAATTTTTAAAATAATAATATATAAAATATTAGTAAAATTTTAATTTTAATTATACCCTTATTTTAATAATTTAACTAGTTGGTTAATTATTTAATAAAAATAAATTTATTGAAAATTTATTATTATAATCATATTGCACAAAGAGCTGATTTACATTTAGTATGTCATTAATTTTGGTCTCATATTTAATTTTAAACAAATATTTTACTATTTATCAAGTAATTATATCAATGATATAATATTTTTAACAAAATGGTAATATAATATATTTTATGTTGTCATGTAACAATTAAACTAATAGTTAAGTATTTAATTTTCTTAATTAATAAAAAAATATAGAGAATTTAACAATGTAGAAGTTTTTATTTTAAAAAATTTATCATCATAATTTTATTATTTTATTTACTTGATAATAATTTTTTATAAAATAATAATATAATATAAAATAATGATTCAATTTTAAATCTTATTTACATATTAATTTAAATTAATTAATAAAAATAAATATTAAATTTATTTGAAGTTATTATTATAATTATATTATGTAATGAGCACGACTAGCAAATACTTAGACAGTGTCTTTTTTTCTTAGACAATTAAAAAAATACCATTAAAAAAAATAAATTAATGATTTCATCATAGTTGAATCCGTGTAGATATTTACGTTGGAAAAGCCAAGACTACCTCTATCAAAGTTTGACAAAATGGACTTACTCTTTTACTATATGATACTTGAATAAAGTATAAATAATTAACATGCAATCAATATGGATATTTATAAGCATAAAATACTTGAATATAATATAATACCTAAACCTCGAATCAATCAATTCCTAACATAAGAAATAAAGTTAAAAGATTCATAGATTTATTTAAAAAATAATTTAAAAATAATTATGCTTAAGAATTGATGAATAAATATCTCCAATTATCGAGAAAATTTTTCATCATGTAACTCAACATTTTTATAATTTCATTTTTCAATCAATAAAGCTTCTTATAAAGTAAAATCTACTTAGTCATTTTACTATACGATACAGGAGAAATAAAAGCAAAAATTATACAAATAATATACATAGATACATAGATTTTGTTAAAAAAAATTATGTTTAAAAATTGATAGATTAATACATCAAATTGTTGAAATTTACTAGTATATTAGCCTATATGTTAAAAGGCATGAATTATTTATTTTTTAGTGAACATGACTTTCATGGCTAATGAATTGTCTGTATAAATTTGAAGGCGCACTTCTAATTGTTTCATGAAAGAGAAATAAAGTATAGAAAAATAATTTTTTATATAGACCAACTTAAAAACTTTCAAAATAGGTAAATAATAAAAACTTAGAATAGTCATTTTTACAAATTTTTATCGGAATCTATATATATATATATATATATATGCGCGCGGGGGACACTCTCATGCATTGGCCAAATATATTTATAGCAAGTTCTTTTGCAATAATAATATTAATATTAATATTATGGAGAATAATTTATCAGAAAAATTAAGCTCCTTGTTCACAAAGAATAATTAATCAGAAAAATATTTTTTGAAATTCTTTTTAAAAATATATTTTTGAGTACTCAAAATCTATTATAATATGTTTTAATTTTTTTAATTTATAAGATTGTACACACTTTATATTTATATTATTTATTATAAAAAATATATTAAAAATAAAAATTTTACAAGCTCCACCACCAATTGATAGCAACTACTAATAGATATTGATATTCAAAGATAACCAATAATAATAGAAATATGTATTTTATGATTCATTTTTCATTTTGATTGAATTTGTCAAAATCCAAATTGAAAAAAAGAAATTATTTTCTTAAGAATGACTTAATTTTCATTAATTAGAAAAATATTTTTTATTGAATAATTTTATTGAGAGTACCAAATGTCAAAAAATACAAACAATATTTTTTTTAGCAAAATAAATGGAGCCTAGGCTAAGAAATGAAAGGAACGACCACATCTAGAAACAGTGAATAGTTTGCCGAAGTGTTAATTGCAGAAAAACTTGCCACAGACACAAACTAACACATAACATTCAGATAGATGCAAATTGCCTCATCATTTGGCAGTCTTCATGCACAGACAGCAACTTTGCATCATATAATCTGCATATTCTCTAAATAGAATAAAGAAGACAATGGAGTAATATTGCAAAATGAACGCTTACCTCTTTATACAAGAAAACATACTCCTCTTCCAAGCCAAATATTCCGAAACTGCAGTGAAGTGTCATTATTTGTCGAAGGCCTAATTTGTCAAATTTGCTTTATGTTACAGGCTATAACTGAATAAGAGAGCAATATCGGTTCTCTAGGCTTTTTCCTAAGTTCCACTCCCACAACCAGTGAATGAAGGCTTGGATACAGAAGGCCAACAGGCATGTGTTATGCCTTCATTCCATTTTGTAAGGAAGGCTGAAGACGCATTGATCCACCACAGGATTCTATCTCTTGTGGACCATGCATTTGGTAAAAAACAAAAATAAGTCATTTTCCTTGGAAAACAGCCAGATAGGGTGAACGAGTAACAATATCAATATTGCTGATAACATTGTTCACAAGGGAAGTAATTTTCCTCGAGTTCAGAGAAAGTATAACAAAAGAGTACCTCACATCATCTGGCCCCCTTCAGCATCTTCAACCGACTTGCTATTCTTGGTGTAATTTTCATAGATCTTCACTTTCATCAATATTATTCCCAATTCTTTTCAGCTCTCTATGTATAGGAATTGCCCATTTGCTCTCCTAGTTTCAGCCGAAAGATGCAATGTTCAAAAAATCCAAAATTACAAGAGTAGAGCAAAAGAGTCTGCATGTATATATATATATATAAAGTACTCAGAACAGAGAGCAAGAGCAACATCCAATAAACTTAACACTGGAACCAAAATACTAAAAATACAAATTAAACAAATAAAGTGATTCACATCTTCTGGATCATCTGTGTGTGTCTACAACTTTGTATATCAATCTAGATCATCTCTTTATTGTATATTTGTCAACAATAACTGTTCAAAATTATGGTTTTATTATATCAATTTTTATTGCACAAGTACTTACACGTTAAACTGACCAGTAAAACATTTTTTTATTTTTACCTGAAACAATTAGTAATATACAAAAATGCATGTAAGTTCTTGATATGCACTAGACATAAAAATAACTCCCTAGTTATCTGCAGATCAATCATTCACTTGATGTAGAAAGCATAGAAAAGATCCTTTCAGGTAAGGTTACTTGCAGAATATGATAAAAATATAAAACAATAAAAATGGAAAATGTTAAGTTTGACCATGGCTTCTATGACTTGCTTTCAAAATGCTAATTTTGCTTGTACACAAATATAAATTTGACATTTCAAATAAGTGAAAAACAGCCAAGTCCTATTCTCAGACAAATAATCATATTCCACAATATTTATCCTGGAGTCCAAAAAACAGAGTGATGAATCAATGAACTTCGCAGGAGAAAAAAAGAACTAGGCAGAAATACATTTAATGCATATGCATGGAGTTATATCTTACCATTCAAGTCTCTATATCCATTAGTTTCAACTTCAACTTCATGTTACCAGATTGAACTACTATTTCTTCTTTATATTGATCCACTCTTAGAACTTTTGCTTTTCTTCCTAGGGATGGCACTTGTACTGTATCACCAATCTGAGGAAGGTCAGCCCTTCTCACTGCAGTAAATAGTGAAGAATCTATTAAAATTTAGGGAAATGGTAGATATAATGAGGGAAAATGGCGAACAGTACCATTTGGACAGTTGGATTTTTTTAATATAGTTAAAAAAAATTATTCAAACAAATATAGAAAGTGAATGAAAATCCTATGTAAAATCAGCACTTGGTGTTAATATATTTTATATTTGCAAAATTAATGTCAAACACAATTTCGTGAAATGTTATTTCTGACCAAAACCGTATTTGGATATTCAAATTGAACAAGTGCAATTATGGGAAGTGAATGAAACAGAATATAGAACCTAGTTCAAACAATTATATAAGTGAATATAAAATCATAATATTATATAGTTAAAAAAAAAAATCCAAATGCAGTCTTGTGATGATGTTACTATTTATGTCCCAAGGGACTATATCTAGGAGCACCCTAAAATTCATAAACCTTTTGTAGTAGATTAGTGGAGGAGTCCTTTAAATCAAGAAGAGAGGAGCAGTACCCAAAGAAAAGGTTTAAGAGTTAGGTGTGGGGAGAAAATGAGTAACATCGATGGAATTAAAGACATGCTGCAGGTGATTGTCCATTGATAGGGAAGATGATTGGTGGCTAGAAGGTGCAGGAAAGAATGAGAAGACACAGATAATGTAACAATAGAATCTTCAAATGGAAAGTAATAGAAAGAAAGTGAGGCGCTCAATTCCCATGAATTCATAATCAAATACTGTCAAAATAATTTAAAGAAAACAATTTAGCATAAGATATCTGAGTGTTATGCAAACAAGTTATAGCTGCTAGAGACTACAAAGCCTGGAACATGCATATTCCAATAGAGTTTTTGAACATACCAGATGATAATTGTGCTTTAGTCTCAACAGAATATGAACGTTCACTTGCTGCAGTCGGTCTACTCATTTCTTCTCTAGTATATTGGTTGCTTGCCAAAATTTGTCTTCTATTGGCTGTAGGAGGCTGAGAAGTTTTGGTTATGTAGGCACGATGCTTCTGCACTTTCTTGTGAATTATGGAGCGTGCCAATGCAGCAGCTTCCAATATTTCTTGCTTCTTCCTGTATCTTAGACCACAACCATGCTGCATGATCTTCCTTTTGGCCATCAACAGTTTTTCATGAAGATTTCTTGCGAGCCTACAATGGGAAAAAAAAAAAAATGAAGATAACAGTCTATGCATTTGCAAGTTCACAGATTGAAGTCTGGTTCTCCAAAAAAATGGCAAGCTTATGACAGTAAGATCAATATTATGAAAATATTTTTCCCAAAATAATGCTTTAAATAGGAGTTGTTTCGAATAAAAAATTAGACAGCTCATGTTACTTAATCTTGTTGAAGAAAAAAATTGAACTGATAAAGATGATTGTTAAACCCAATAAAAGATACATAGTTCTGCCATTTTTCCCACTAGCAATCATGGACTAATTGATTATGGCTACACCAAACCTTTATAAAGAGATAAATGTTTGTCAGGAAAACTGGCTTGTGTTCAAACCAAATGGACAAAAGTTATGTCTACATGCACATAAGGACTAACTTCCTCCATTATGAAATCAAGAGTTTATGTCAATAACGCAACTTGACATACGAAAGAAAACAACAAAGAGCTGAGCGTGCAAATTGACAGGCATAATTTCAGATCTTGGCTATTACAATTATTATGATGATTTTTTTGTTTCTGATATTTAATAAAAGCTAACCAAAATTAACCTTAAAAGAACAATTTTCTACAGACTTTGAGTCATAGATTCTTACATCAGATGATGTTCTGCCTCATATAAAAGGTCAAGAAAATCTTGCTTGAATCTTTCCATATCAATTATGACCTGTGAGACAGTATGATTATTATAGTCAACCACTAATGGGAACAGTAAAACAAATATCTTTTTTTTTTTTTGAGAATACAGTGAAACAAATATCTAGTAAAGTGATTTTGAGCATTAAAAATAGCAACACTCCAACAAAAATATATATCATCTCATCACATGTTTTATGACATTCTTCATGAGAAAAAAGTTAATGAAACAATTAAAAGAACAAACTTCTACTAACGCTCACCTAAACAACATAAAACTCAAATGCAACTAAGGATGTGCTTAGTGCAAAGTTAAAGGAATTGGGGTTAACAATTATAAAAGTAACAATTAAAGGTGTAACAATTGAGGGAATAATGAAAGGAAATAAAAACAGTTGAAATAGTTTTTTTTTTCTTGGAGCAAACAACAGTAAAAGTTTAGGGTGTTTGGTATTATTCTAAAAATATAAGATTAATACTATAACTATTTATAGTTTATACTGAGTTGATGTTACAATATAATAACTAAAATTGTTCTAATAATATTTTAATAGCATTTTAATATAATCCTATTAAAATATTATTTTTATATTATTAATATTGGTATTATATTATTATAATTAATAGTGAAATTATAACCATTTAATTATATTATATATTACATATTATTAATAATTATGAGTAGACATTACTTTTATATTCTTAATAATTGACATAATATTAACATAAAATATTAATAACATTTTAATAATATTGATAATTATATAACTATAATATTTCAGTTAAAATTAGAATTATTTATTTTTTATATGATTTTAGTATCATATTATTGATATTAATGTAATTTCTATATCTATTAAATTATTATTATGATATTAATAATTTTTCATATATTTAAATATTTACTTTATTTTATTTTAATATTATTTAACATTATATTATCGGTAATAATGCTAATAAAACTAAAAAATAAAATTTTTTCTATACTATCTTTTCTCCCTTTTAATTTATGGGGGAGTCAATTAACAAAAACACACTAGCAGTTAACCATTCACAACCTTAAAAAAATTTATACCAAAAAAAGGAGTAAAGGGAGTTAATAGTCAACTGCTTCATTGTTAATTCACCTCAAAACAAATGCACCCAAAGTCTTAATCATAATCCAGTTGGGTCAGCTCATAACGAATTAAACTATTAAAAAAAATATGCATTGGCCTTCCCCTGGGCGTTCATGCATTCAAATGAGAACTAACAATTGATATCTCTAGAGAGGACTGGAAAATTATAAAAATTAAAAGATGAAGATTATTTTTGAACTTAGTTAAAAATAAATATAGTATAACAATGCAATTGTTACCTCATTAATCTCAGCACTAGCATCACCAAATAGTTTGCGAGCATTACCAATAACTATGCCTGGTAGTCCCAATTTTTCAGCTATGCTGATGGCATTTGAACGGCCTATAGAAAGAGACATTTCTTAAGATATGAACTAACACGAAGTATAGAAATAACAATTACTCTGAACACCAGAAAATCAAAATACTATATCATTCTTTACAGTCGAGTTCTCAAAGCTGCTTCTTTTTTCTTCCCTTTTCATAATTATTGATGAAACTTCAAAATAGTTCAGTACTTTTAAAATAATCAGTACTAAAATTCCATTGGTTAATATTAACTATATCATATATTTGCTTTTCATTTCAATCCTAGTACTTTTAAAATATCACTTACTTTTCTTTTATTTTTTTATTATGTTGACAGGCAAAACATTTCTGCTTACTAGTACAATAATGGTGAACAGTTGAAAATGTATGAATGCTAGAAAATTCTTCCAGCCAGTTCCCTGTTGCAGTTCCCCATGTATCCCTGCTTCTTCACCATTTTCACACTTTCTTAAACCAAATCCTTCAAAACTCACTTCTCACCATTTTCACACTTTCTTAAACCTAAGTCCTTTCAAAACTCTTACCATGTGGAACTTTTGATCCGCCTGCATGTCTAACTGGTTGAAAGGTTGCATGAAGGTAAGATCTTATAATTTATCTTCTGCACCTAATTGATGAAGCTTAACCTTGATTTATTTACCAACCAGGAAAATACATAGTCAAGTGTATTTGGAGATTTCTGCATTTTTTTTTTATGAACAGGTGAATTGATTTTTATCTTTGTTATTATTGCTTCTCAAAATTCGTTGTAGAAAGATTTAGTTTGTTTCACATTCATAATGGATCTGCTAATATACATTAGGATGTTAGATCCACAATACTTTTCCGGAAAAAAAAAAGCTATTTAAGGAATTAGGTTTGCTAAACTCCATTTACAATAGAAATTTTAGAGTAAATTAGAAGTTGAATATGTATCAAATTAATGCCAGGGTAACCTAAATCATGGATTGATAATAATGATTATATCATATGTTCAATGTTTGGATTTGATATATTTATACATATCAGTTAGTTGCATGCCTAAGTTTAATAATCTCCTTTAATATTTATTTATTGCATGGTTAATTTTAATAATCTCCTTCAATATTTATTCATTTAATGCATTTTGCAATTTTTATAAACAATTTGCATAGCAACAGGCTGCACAGTCCCCATTCGACTGAGACCCCAACTGCGCAGCAACCGCAGTTTAAATCAACAGTCAGCACTCACACCAGAAGCATACAGAAGTCTTTTGGGTGGTTGAAAATAGCATCAGCCACTGCTCCATTTGAAAGAATCAGTAATATCAAGCATCCAATCTCAAGCATTTACATATTTTTCAAAAAATATTTAAAGTTGAATCATTACGATATGCACTACGATAATCAAATGAATGCCACAAACGTCACAGATAGCTGCTACATTAGCAGAAGAGACTGCATTCATAGTTGCCTATAGCTTAAGAAAGCAACAAAGCTACACTAAATCAGTTAGTTGGAACATGGAAGCCATTTTGAAAAGCACAAGGATTCTGTTCCAAATATGAACTTTTCTATATTTGATTGTCAACAAGATGTTTAGAAAATTCATAAGTTAAGAAATAGCTTCTCTGTTTGTAACATGAACTCACCAAACATTCTGTGTCTTTTGACATCTAAATGATCATAATGCAAGAGAAGAAGAATAGCACATTCAAGGGCGTAACCTCAACAAACTCATAAACATCACTTGACAAATCCAGTTTTAGATCCCCCCAAAAAAATGCAAACAATCAAGCAATAAGAGAGGAAAAACCTGGAACTCCCCAGAGAATCTTGTAAGTTGGCTTTAAATTCACTTCATCAAACTCCATACTAGCATTTTCAAAGGCATCATTACTGTCAAAGAAGCAAATATATTCAAGCATAAAACCAAAAACCTAGAGCAGGCATCAAGTCACTTTCTCATGTCAATGCATGAACCACATAGTGATGCATAAATTTTTTTAAACTAACTTGACTTACTATTAGCATTAATTGATCGCGACTAATTTGTTTTATCCCTAAACTAGACATATGAAGAGACTGAAACATGCCTTTACCAGCAGACATCACAAATATCATTTATTGCATCTTTATTTATACATGCCTGTATTTCAGGGATTTAAGTTCGCCATGATGTGTAGTAGCTATTGTCAATAAAGCACCACTGGCAGCAAATGATTCGAGTAGTGACATCCCCAGTGCAGCTCCTTCAAGTGGATTTGTCCCAGCACCAACCTAAATTACATAAAAGGCAGACAGCAAGTTACCGTTTACATTATCTATTTGCCACTATCAAACTCTTAACCTCATAGTTGTGTTATCAAATGTTATTTAAGCTGTGATAAGCAGTGATACCATATCAATTAAGAGAGCTTATAAAAGAAAGATTTGGATTTGGAACATACTTCATCCAGCAGCACCAGCGACTGATTCGTCAACTGAGAATGAATGTCCTGCACAATCATTCAATTAAGTTGTATAAATTCTGCTCAGCATATAACCATTTTTAATTTGGAAAAGAGAAACACAGATTGTGCAGAAGGTATAGAAGAGATCTTCTTAACAATTTAAAATTCTTTGAATTTGATGAGCTAATTACTGCAATGACAAAAAAATGCAGCATGTCTGCTAATAAACTCAATGTTAATAATTGTTGTTGACATTAAGCAAATTGTGGAAAATCAGAGACTGAAGATGCTGATCAGGCGCGAAGATATGGTTAAGTTTTAATTGCACCAAGAAACAAGAATGAAATTAAGGTATATAAACTTTGAAAGCAGTTTACAGAGTACTGCATGCATATCCATGTATGGTGATATAACCCAAAAAATAAAAGGCACAACTACACTGACAAACAATTCTGTAAAGAACTATTCTACTTATAATTCTATAAAGGATTATTCTGCTTACACTTATTTGTTTCAAGTGTCCAGAGAATGTAGATAAGGATTGGGACAAGGACTGTTCATCACCAATATCAGCTAAAATATAATCAAACCAAGGAAGTTGAACAGATTCGGAAGACAGAACATGAAGACCTGCAATGTTGATGAAATTGCAGATTATAGATAGAATAAAACAGCATGTCAACCAAAAATACAATAAAAAAAGCTACCAAATAAAACTCCATGAAGTCATTAGGTTGCCTGTCTTTTAGTGGGGCACTAAAGATTGCATCCCTTTTGCCTTGGGCCTCAGGGACACCTTTAACAACTATTTTAAATACATAAAAGGTGTCAAAAAATATGTTTAAATGTACAGACTGATGCTAGAATATAGGTAGCGATATGAAAGATTTGTCTATCACAGTTAGATTGCATTAAGGATTGGCCTTGAGCCCTCATCCTTTTGCTTTGATCAGTTACCAGTTAACAAAGAACATATAGATGATATCTCTTGGTGCATGATGTTTTCTGGTGATAGACAATCCGAATTGAGTAAGAAGTTTAGAGTTATAAAGGAGCAACCTAGAGCCTAAGGTTCCAAGCTCAGTCGAACTACAACAAAATACATGCATTACAATTTTAATACTGGAAAGGGAGTGATAAACATGGAGCTAGCATGAATGGTTTAGAGGTCCCACAAAAGAATACTTCAGATACCCAAACTTTGCATCATACAGAAGAATGGTGAAAGCAAGGATGATGTCAAAGATTGAAGCAGTCATCATGAATTGAAGACATATGATAGGTGTCCCCATGCAACCAGAAAATACAAGCAAAATTGAAGCAGTTCTGCAAGATTGCAACTCAACCAGCAACAATGCATGGCAACAAGTGTCAGGTGGCAAAGAAACAACTATTGATAGGCACAGATTGGGTTTGACACAGGTTTCATGAAGCCCAAACATTTACTGCTACAAAATATGATTACATGTCTTGTCTCAGCTCTAGGGGCAGGGAGGGTACTACCCTGCTTTACTTTCTTTAAATTTGTTTTTTTTTTTTTTCTTAGGGAAAAAACTTAGAAATTTTTTCATTCCATTATATTTTTTTTCATTTGCTGTCTTTAATACACTCAACCGTATTAGCTAAGACAGAATTAATCAGTGCCTCGCCATTGTCTGCTTTGCTTCTCGATCCAATCCGTCTTCCCCAGCCTCCCCAACACACTATTGATTAAACAAAACCCACCCAAAAAAAAAAAAAAACCAACCATAGAGAAGAGATCTAGAGTCTGGGTCTCCTCAATCATCCTTTCCTTTAAACCTGAACTGGTCAAGAGATGAATCCGCCCCACATTTTTTTTTAACCTTCAGACTGAAACCCCCAACTAGAGATGGAATTCTAGAACCTAAACAACTCAGCTAAGAGCTCTATGACCATTCAAGGGAAGGTTCACCAATGATTGATAGGCCATTCCCCCCTCCCCCTATTTGTCTCTGGATACCTTATTCCAGCAATCTGTTGATACTAATTCATTCAATTTATAATAAAAAGATAAAAGAGTATATAACAAATACGTATATGAGTAACCAAACTTGCTTCCGAATTAAAATTAAAACCTTGGGCCTCCCCATTTAACAGTGCATTCAGGTCAAGTGCCTACTGGGGTGGGTGAAATAACCATCCCTATAAACGGCAAGTACAAGGTACTAGAGTGACACAAATAAGTATTTTAAGATGGATGTGTGGAAATACAAGGAAGGATTGGATAATAAATGAATGCATTAAGAGATATGTGGATTTTGTAACTCATATTTAACTAAACTCAACTAAGCCTTAATCCAAGCTAGCTTGGGTTAGGTATATGGATCCATAATCTCCATTTTGCACGATTTTGAGCGACAAATTTTTTGAGATGTTGCAGGACCATAAGGTATTTTCTTTCAACCTCACTCTACTAGTTCTACTCCTACCTTCATATCTCCATAAAATTTGCCATCTTCTACCCTTCAAACGGAAGCATTTATTGGTCTACAGTACACATGATTGGACCAGCTTAACCATTCCTCACTCTTCTTATCTTCTATGGGTGTTGCTTCCACCTGGTTATGAATATGTTCATTTCAAATGAGGTCCATCCTTTGTATGGCTACACATCCATTTAGTATCCTCAATTTTATCACATTCATCTTTTGTGTATGCTACTTTTTAATTGCCTAACACTTCCTATCATACATCACGGTTGGCATAAGTTCTGTCATAAAACTTTGCCTTCAACTTTGCATCTACCATCCTTGCGGAATTCATACATGTGCATTATAAACTAGCAAATGTACCTCTATGAAAGGTTGAGCACATTGAACTTGTAAGAGATGAGAAAATAAGGTAAACAGCAGCTCTAGCGGCTGTAGATCTTTTTGAAGATGTAAATCCAAAACTACAAGGGATAAGGACAAAGATTTATACAGTCAACCCCAATTGACCTGAGACAGATTTGGTCCAATTGCATCAAGTTGAGTTCCTCATCAATAAAGAGATACAAATTAATCAGCTCACGTCATTGCGAACTGATTCCTGACTGCTTTTCCATCCTATATCTGGTTTCTAACTTCCTCTAGTTCATATCCACCAGCAATATCTTAGGCTATCCACCATTTTAGACATTTCCACTCATAAAAATAGAAAATCATTACAAACAAAGGATTGAGATGGCTAAAATCTCAGTCTCACAAAATAAGGACTGCTGGCTCCACAATATATGGGAAAAGATACACAAAAAGTAAAAAAGATGCTGAATTAACCTGATTTCGCCATCATAGCAGCCAGTCCAATTGTCTTTAAGTAAATTGTTTTTCCCCCAGTATTAGGGCCGGTGATTACCAGGACTTTAGTTTTCTTGGCAATAAAACAATCAACTGGAACTGGATGAGCTTGTTCAGATGCAGATACCTGATAGCCATAAGTAAATTTTCCTTCAAACCAAATTAAAACATTATAATAATTCACCAAAAATAATGTAATACGCAAAAAAATATTGAAACCACATCCAACACATAAATTTTATATAAATGCAATGACATTAAAAAGATGCATGCATTCTAAGGATGAAAATCGCATTCGTTTCTCTTTTCTATGTTCTATTATTTCTTCAGAATTTCCTCATTTTCAAAGAATAAGCCATGATTGAGAGTGGGGAAAAAGTTCATCAATTTGTCTTGTACTTAAACCAATGAAAACAAATTCAGGACCCAAGCTCATTGGCCTGGTGTAACACTTACAGCAGTAGTGTTGGCATCCTTCTGTGCTTTCTGCAGATTTTTCTTATGTTGATGAAGTAATAAAGGATGATAAGCTTTAGGCATATATAGAATCCATTCTCTCTCTAAGGGGTATGAAGCCTCCGAAGGTTCGTTTTCTGATGCTTCAGCAGTGAAAGATCCCTCCTTGTCTTCTGGCAAGTATAAATCAGGACATGCACCTCTAAATGAAAGACTATAAGTTGCACGGGCATTTATCTACATTTAAAGAACCAAATGACAAATAACTTATCGGAGTGTGTAGTTGATTTAACATGAACAGAGGTACTAAGATTGAAATTTTGTAAAAAATGAAATTGCATTTCTATTATTGTTTTCCAGGAATTTTTCATATGGATAATAAAATTTTCTGGGCATTTTGCATCGAAGGGATCAGAAGGTACATCATTGCTTTAATCCTCATCAAGTTCTGAAATCAATCATAACGATCACTATCATATGCTTGAAACAGGACAATTAGACAAGATTCTATAGCACCCCTAAAATCAGGTCATATCCATAGATACTAAACAAAAGTACTTAAGAAAAATCACATCTCTGAATTTTTTAGGTTGCCTAAACTCTCTCATACTGAATTTCTTTTTTTCTGTTTGGCTCATTATTTAAGAAGATGTGGATAATTTTCGATGCATCAGCACATTCACTTTAAAAACCTTAATAAGGGTTGTCTGTGTGTGTGAGAGAGAGACAGAGAGAGAGAAAGAGAGAGAGTGAGAGTGATAACAGAGTGGCAGACACCTACTACATCCAGTTGAATTACACTGTTTGATATTCTTTCAATTTCATCAAGATCCTTCCGCATCTGTATAGATTACAACAATTAAAAGCATGACAACTGTAAGGAAATATAGGTAATAAGCATGAATTTCAACCAAATAAAGCCAGCAACCTTTTCCGTTAGAATCAAAAGCACATCTGCCTCCGCCTTTGCTACTGATTCTCTCGCTCTTTGCAACTCATCATTTAAAGGAATTGCAGAGAGTGGTTCTAAACTACAACCCGTGCCTGAATCACTACAACAGCATGCATCCATCAGGAAAGGAACTTTGCTAATTGGCAAGAAAGGACATTTCAGGATAGGAAAAAAGAATCAAGTTATTTTAGCATATCTTCATATCCATGAAGTACAGTTTAAACTCCCCCAGTTGCTAAAACTGGCAATAATAGAAATTTTATAATTGATCCCATTTATATGCTATAAAATAGTTTCTTGAGTAGTTGTTTTCACTATACTATTGTTCAGATATTAACCATACCATAACAAATAATTTCATTTTATATTTGTTTTTTGAAATTGTTAACTAGCCAGATAAATTATACAGCACCAATATGCATGGGTTCACGATCTATGATCAAATCTTTAAATTTAACTAAAATTATTAAAAAAGAGGCTAGAAGAGACTTGTTCATGATAGCTTTTGTATGGTTGACAATTTTTTATACCAGGAAGCATTTAACCGTTCACCATTGACTTAATTATTAGTAGACAGGATCTGGCCTCTGCAATACTAGGCTTTAATGATATACTCCTACAGTGGTAGCATTATAGTTAGTGACAAGCATTGGCTGATAACTAGATTGCTTTATACATATGTGTGTGTGTGTGTGTATAAGAAAGGAAAAAGGAATACTTTTTAGGTATTAAGTATGGCTTGATCGACCCATTCAATATCTATTGTGGAATCAAATTTATTACTACCTCTTATCTCAGTTAGTTAATTAGTTAAAAGGAGTCATAGCAAGAACAGGTTCAAAATCACGATCAATTCCTTTTTCAAATCCTATTGCAGTGCATGAGCGCTTCTCGTATGTCATAAATAACCTACAAATAGAAAGAACCCTAGAACAAAATGAAGGGTAGCTAACCAATTCCTAGGAGAGATATAATTGACTGAATTGATCTTGGTAGCTACTACGCCACCTACAGAATTCAACGAACCTAAAGTTGCATGGGTCATATATTCCTTGGAACAGCATTCTTACCAAGGTTGTATGTCTTTTTCAACCTACTCAAGTCCAAACCATTTGGACCTCTCACAGGTTCTAACCAAGGAGCATGTAGATCCCAAAGATGCACATATATATATATATATATATATAAGAGACAGGGGGCGGGTAATTTTTCCTCTTTCACCCAGGCAGGCAACACTACAGAAATCTCTCTCACTCTCTCTCAATATTTATAAATAATGAACCAATTTATCCATATAAAATGACTGCAGAATGTTGTAAAATAACAATTACACACCTAGACAACAAAAGACCCTTCAAACTCATCAGCTGATTGGTCTGGGATTTTATACACCATCTTCCATCAAGGTTACTCACTTCCTGAATCAACACAGTTATATTAGCTGGTATCAAATCAGAGATATGCAGAAAAAACTAATGCATAAAAAGCTAATCTTACCAGAAAGGATGATTCTTCTGCGTTATTCCTAATTAGGGTGTCCATTAACTGATATAACTGAACAAAGAAGAGAATAGCACAGTCAAAACTGAAGAAGGGTAGATGAAAATGTAGAGCAACACTTCAATAGTTGAAAAAAAAAATGCAGAGTCTAAAGACAGCCACTATTAAACTACCTTGTTAACTAAAATTAATAATCAGAACACATTTACAAGATTAACAAATAATACAAACAAACTTCAGAGCAAAGTTCCTAATGAGAAATGAAATTCTGGAAAGGTGTTGAATTGTGGTTGCGCATGTGACATAGATGTTGGCAGCAAGAAATCAATACATGAAAGGCCACCCTGTCCACAACAGCATTTCAGGCCTAAGCAAAGTTTAGCATGCCAAGCAGCATATGGAGAAAAGACATGCTACATCAAGTGAATTTCACAAGCTCTGCAAGGGCATAAGAACAACTAAGGAGATCTTTTCAGTATCTGATTTGTCAAAAGCAACTATTACCAGTGAGTTTTTCCACAACACTTAGGTTGAACAACAAAATTACCCCCCTACTTCTCAAAACAAAATCCAAACTAAGGAAGAGAGGGAGAGAGAAAGGGAGAGAGAGAAAGAAGGGGGAAAGGAGAGTGACAATGTGCAATCTGACATCCACCAAACAGATCCTGATGGATATAAGTCCTTATAACTACATGATAATGCCAACACATTGTTAATTACAATTGTCCAATTAATATTCTGATTAGCAACTCTCTCATTATAAATTGGTGCAATTTTGAAGATTTTACATCAAATAGATGGAATGCCCAGTATCACTATGGCTATGAGGAACAGGACAAAAAGTTAGATTTATACCTTTTTTTCAAGTAGTCTAACTTGATCACGTGATCGTTTCAGGGCCGAACTCTGATCCAGGAAAAGAATTTCAAATAAGACCATAGAACATGAAAACAATTATGCTTTAAAAGGAAAAGTGTGTGCAACAAATTGTCATTATGCATAAAAACTCAGAAGAAATCAGGGACAGACAGCAGAGTCTTTGATTGAGCCATCTTCATCTAGAACTTGATGTATCATCCTAACTAATGTTCTATTAATAACCAGTTCCATGATCTGCAAATCATATATATTCAGAAAGAAAAATAAGAAACAAGACATTCACATATATATTAAAGGAGACAAAGGGGAAAAAATTGAAATCCTTATTACCATTTGGGAAAGAGGCATAAAGCGATTGTACCAATCATCATCTTCCTTTATTGCAGCTTCAAGATTCAGCTTCAAAATATCAGTAAATTCGAGCATGGCTGCAACAGCCATTGCTTCATTTGCTCCAACTAGCAAACTCCTCCGAGCATGACGAATAGCAGATTTCACCTTTTTAAAAGGCAAACGAAATAACACACTTATCATAACGAAATGAAGAGAAAATTACGAGGAAATAAATCATAGAAAGAAGAGCATAATAAAAGGAGAAACTAGGAAGTGCCTAACGAGAAGAAGATCGATGCCAGTAAAGTCCAAGCTGCAAGCACCGTGTTTATGCATTTCCACAGCCGCATTGGTTTCTTTCAATAGCCTCAAACTCTCCTCGTAGTTGCTATTCAGGGACCACAATTGCACCTACCACCCATGCCATACCCATTAAACTAAAGCTAATAGCTCCGAATTTCTTTTGATTTCTCGTAGAATTATTCAATTTTCTTGTTTATCTTTCCAATGAAGCAAATAACAGGTATCATCATTTATTATTAATGAGCAGAGCAAATGGAGAAAGAAGAATAACCTTAGTGGCTTCGCGACCTAAGGAAGTAGCGGCAAAGGAGGAGACCAAATCACACAGCTTATCCCACTCCAATACTCTGAGACTGTCGTAATGAACACCTCCATAGGCTTTGTTCGGCCCCAAATTATGGTTTTGGGAACACAAAATTTGCTTTGAGAAAGGCAAACCTCCTCCATGGCGTTTGTTCCAGCTGATGTTGTTACTATTCCTCCGACTCCTGAATAACTTACTCACTGGAAGAGGAGCGGGCACTGTAATCCAGTTGCCAAACCATGTACCGCATACCATTACGACGGAATTTGGAGGCTGAATTACGCGGGGATACACAAAATTATGCTCATTCAGTTCAAAGATGGCGCGGATAACAACCTAGACTAAATAGACCTTCCACTTCCACAATTCCTTTTTTTTTTTTTTTTTTTGGGGTAAAGGGTCATATTTATTTATATGAAATTTAATAAATAAAATTAAGAATTTAAGGGGCTTGATAAAATTATTTTTGTTAAAATATTATTTTTTTCGTAATTTCTCAAATAGATTTATACTTAAAATAATTAGTCCATATTTTTCTTTTTCTTCTTTAGTTTTTTACTTTCAAAGGCTTGTGTTCCTTAAAATGGGAGGAAGATTAATGTGATAATTTTTTTATCTTTTAGGTCTAATAAATTTTTCTTTTCAGTAATAATTTTAATCAATTATTATAATATTATTAACTTCAATTTCAAAATTAGTTTGAAACTATATTTTATCATTTATCCAATAATTATATATAATATAGTATCATATTAAAAAAAATATGTTGAAATCAAAAATTAGAAAACTCAACTGCCATAAAAAAATTTTAAATTAAAAATTAAAAAATCTATATAAACATAAAGTTAACATTATTTAAAAATATTCTGAATAGAATATTAGAACAAAGTAAAAGATAAAAATTCTAAACTATTTTTAAATAAAAAATTAGAAAAATCTAAAAAATAAATAAACTCTAAATAGAAAGTCAATATTCAAATTAATTCATTAATTGTTTAAAATTTTAAATATATAAAGGTAAATAATAATGTAATAGATTGTCAACAGTTATTTCATTCAACTTTAATAAGTTTTTTTCCAAAATTATGTCATACTAAATTGAAGGTATGAATTAATAGATAATCTTTATTACAATTGTGTCACACACACACACACACACACACACACACACACACACACACACACACACACACACACACACACACACACACACACAGATATATATATATATATATATATATATATATATATATATATATATATATATATATATGTATATGTGTGTGTGTGTAAACCACTATATTAACGTAAGTGCCAAGTACATTATGACAATGTCTATATGCCCTGCGTGCACTTATAATACTATAGGATAGTGTCACTTTGCCTTATTTACATAATAACATGTGTTAAAATTTATAAACAATAATAATAGAGTTTGCAGTTTCTAATTCAATTTTAAAATTTTGATTAAAATTCATCTAAAAAATGATATAAAGTCAATTTAACTTGTGAAAAAATATGAAATAATTTAAAATTTTGAGTAAATTTTGATTCAATTTAAAATATTTTTATTTAAATTATTAAAACAATATAGAAATTTAAGGATTTGGCAATAGATTATTCCATCACTAAAATCGCAAATTTCTTCTCTAAAATTATTTAACGATGGATTAACGATGAAAATTTTCTTTCACTAAAATATTCATTAGTAATAACTTACCAATGAAAAATTAAATCCATCAATAAAGTAGAGACGAAAAATCCAGCATTAATTTGACAGCAATTCAGAGATAAATTGAATTTTTCGTCATTAAATTTATTTGTAAAAATTTTTAAAAATAAAAAATTTTCAATGCCAATCCATCACTGAATTTAAAATTTTATAAAAAATAAATATTTATTATTATTTTATTTTATTTAAAAATTAAAATTAATAAATTTATTATATTAATAAATTGATTATCACACTTAATTTAATATAAATTATCAATGTATTGAATTTAATATCAATACATTATCAAATTATTAAATATATTATAAATTATTAAAATAAATAAATCACAAAATTTTAAATTAAACATTTACAAGTATTAATATAGATGATAAAAATTAAAATTAATTACTTTAAAATTACAAAATTAACAAGTGCAAATTTTTTATTATAAAAACATTAATAACTATATATTTTTAATTAACATAATAATTAGAAAAGGGATGATGTGATAGTAGAAGAAGAGAAAAATACGGCGATGAAGAAAATGGAGAGGATATAACAATGGATGAAAAAGGGAGGAGGAGCGGATGCAAGGAAAATGACGGCGGTAGAGGCAACAACAACAGAAGTTGGAGGATGAAAAAAAAGGAATAACGAAGAAAATAATAGAGCAAGAAAAAAAATAGAGAAAAAAAAATCAGAAAGAATGAGGAAAATAATGTGAAAAAATAGGATAAAAGAAATAAATAGAAAGTAAAAAATTTTGTCAATAGAAATTTTCATCATTAAAATTTAAATTCTATCGCCAAATGATAAAAAAAATCAAGATTTTCATTTTAGAGAGAACTAAAAAAAATTAGTAATAGAACAATCTATTAATATTTAATGATGTCGCTAAATTTTCTCCCTAAAAATTTTTGAATTTTTATTTTAGAGCTAAAAAATTAGTGATAAAAAAATTCATGGCTAATCCGTCACTAAATAGCAATAGAAATAAAATCTGTCTCTAAATAAAGATTGACCAAAAATTTATTGTTAAATTTTTCTCTTCAAAAATTTTAAAATTTTATTTTTGAGCAAAAAATTAGTGACAAAAAAGTCACCACTAATTCATCGCTAAATAAAGACGAAAATAAATTTAATGTTATTTAGCTATGAAAATAAAATTTATTGCTAAATATTCTCCTAACAAATTTTTAAAATTTTATATTAGAGTCGAAAAATTGGTGACAAAATATTTGTTGCTAATCTATCTCTGTTTAATGACGAAAGTAAAATCCATCACAAAATTTCTCTCCAAATAATTCTTTAATTTTCATTTTGATGCTAAAAATTAGTGATGGAAAAATCTTTTGCTATTTCATCATTAGTTTGTGATAAAAATAAAATTCATCACTAAATTTTTTAAGTGTCATGTTCACACCAAATTCTTGCGACTAATTCAATATCCGACATTAATTTCATTATTAATTAGTGACAAAGTTTCTTTTTGTCGATATTTTGTCGTTATTCGTAGTGAAAATTTTAAATTTTAAAAACGTAAAAGAATTTCATTTTATTTTTAAAAAAGTTAAAATCATGAGTTTCTTAACCCAACGTGAAACTCAAAAATAATTTACAAAATAATTCAAAATTCTTTAAGGTTGTAGAATATTAAACACAAAGGTTTAAAATTGTGTTACGCAGTTATTCTCTTTAAGGTTATATTGGCCCATATTTATTAATATGAAATTGGGTCATAAGTGAATACCTGCAGGATACAATGAAAACATATTTTATAATTTGATTGCGTCAAATCTTGAATATTCATTAGTGCCATAAAAAATTATATTTTCTTTTTTTTTTTTTTTGCCAATTCAATATGAAATTAACTTGATTTAAATTATTAAAATTTTAAATTTCTTAAGGAAATAAAAGAAATATTTTCTTCATTTTTTTAGAAAAAGTTAACGTCATGATCACCTAAATTGATGAAAAACTTGAAAATAATCTAAAATTCTTTCAATACATCGATTTGATGAAAATCCAGAATCTGAAATAATCCCATTTAAATCCATCTTAAAAAGACATGACTTGAAATGACTCTATTTGAACCTATAATCTAGTTTGTCACCTCTAAACTCAATTTTCACTTTCTTTTTCAATGTAGAATTTGTTTCCCTATTTACTTTCAAAAATAGTATAATAGTTATTTCAATAAGAAGAGCTGATCCATTGACTAATTTAAATGGAATTTACTTACATTAAAAATATTGTAAGAGTTATTTCAATAAGAAGGGCTAATCCATCACTTAATTTAAATGGAATTTAATTACATTAAGATCAATTAATTAGAAAAGAGTCCTCTATTAGTGTATATATAATCTTTTCTAAATAGTCTATATCACTTTTAAGTCTTGGAGATATGTTCATTTTGGTAATGTTAATCAACAATTAGCTCAAATGCACAAAAGGCTAGAGGTGCTGCAAAAATGTGATCAAATTCAAAATATTATTCACGCCCAAAAAGGGGGGGTAGAACATGATACTGAGAATTTGGTTCGAAAGCAGAAAGCTATATTGGCTCAAAGATCAAGGATTGCATGGTTATGGTAAGGTGATAAGAATATAAGTTTTTCCATACTAAGGCCCTGAACCATCTAAGAACAATTGTAATTGAACAGGTGATGCATTAGGGATATGGCATGATAATAAGGAGGATATTGCTGTCATTTTCAACTCTTATTTTGCTCAGTTGTTTTCTTCTTCAAAATTGATTGATTTTGACATCATGAATAATATAGTGGAGCATAAAGTTACTCATCAAATGAATGAGACTTTTTATCCATTGCCATATACTTAAGAGGAAGTCACTTGTATATCAAGGTTGTCAAAATCGAGATTTTACCCTAAAATTGGTAGAGGATCCTAAAATCGAAATCGTAAAATCGGATCGTAAAATCGTAAGATTTTACAACATAATAAAATATTATTTTAAAATATAATTATACATATATAAAAATATAAATAAGATATTTTTTAAATTTAATACACATAATTACATTAAGAAGATCAAAAGAAAATATGTTCATAAAAAGATTCAA
>CATIWR010317123.1:0-63543 GCA_949677035.1 Omphalea diandra | reverse complement strand
GAAGTACCAGAAAACATCTGTGATTAAGCAAGAAATAGTCTCTTCTTGATCCATAGCATCTAATAACAACTTAGCCAAGCAATTCTTGAAGGGTTCAACACATGTGGCATTAAGGGTTGAAACAAGGTTTATTTTATCATCTGTCGCGTATTCACTTTCCGATAATCCGTCGGGGATCGAATGGAAGGTGAAGTGAGGGTAGTTTGATGGGTTGAGAGAGTTGAAATTGATATGGATAATAGTTATGGAAAAGCCTTTAGAATAAAGAATGTTGGCTAGTTGAATTATAGGATTTATGTGACCTTGAAAAGGTAATGGAAACAGTAATATTCTTCGACTTTTCTTCTCTTGCATATGAGATCCTGTGATCTCCATGGGGGTGGGGATTTCCTCTCTCTCTCTCTCTCTCTGTTTTTTCTTTTTCTTTTTCTTCCTCTCTTCGTGGTGCTGAACCGCTCGCTGCCACTTATATCACCGACTGCTGGACATGATGTAAAGATAGCATATGATCCGATCTGATGAGTTTAAATTAATTAATTCTAAATTTTATTTTTTATAAATTAAAAAAAATTATAAATATATTATATCATCACATTAAATTAAATTATTTATATTTTTAATTTTATTTTTTAAAATATCTTAATAATTTAAATGAGAAAAATCACTATTATCTTTATTTCAAATATATAAATATGTCTTAATTTGAATATTTTGAAAATCAGATTGAGCTGAATAATTGGATAGATAAAATTGAAAATTAGATCAATAATTTAGTTTGGATTGATTTTTGTATTTATTTTTCATTATTATATATATATATATTATTTTTAAAATTATTTTAATAATATATTGTAAATAATATATATTATTAAACTAATTAAATTAAATTGATCAAATCATTTGAATCGTTCAAGATAAAAACCAATCAGTTAATTATTTCACTAATTTATTTATTTTTTAAAATATTGTTTAATTTTTAGTTTATTTGTTTATATATATATATATATTGTTGGTGCCAGCTAAGTAATGACAGTATGCCTAAAAGATGGTGACGTATAATCACATAACATTCAAAAGTTTTCACTTTAATACATTGGGGTATGTATGCACCAATGCCGTGAATGTATAAAAAATTCTTTAGATTCTTGCTTATTAGACTTGTAACGGGGAATTTCGTCTACTTGTCTCTATTAGTATTTACTGATTGTTTGAATTTTATCAATTAATGAGCCAAAAGTATTTGAAAAAGAGAAGAACTACTAGGTCCACCATGTGTGTGCTTAATTTTACACCAATTAAAAACATTTTAACCACATATTTTATTTTGACATACTAAAATGGAGAATGAAAGAGTTGAATTAAGGACTTAAGGCTGATAATTTTTTACATGATTTAATTAAATGACATGACGCAACAAATAGTTAAACGAATTTAGATTTGATATAAATAAGTTTACGTTATAAACGGATTTTAAAAAACTAGATAAGAACGAGTTGGTCCGTCTAATCGTAATAAACACGATCATATAATCAAATTAATGAATTATCATATAATACACCACACAAATATACACGTTTAAATACAATTTAAATAAATATATTATATAGAAAAAATATCTTTGAACTCTACCATTTAGTCTCTATTTTCTTAATATATAAATATTTTTAGTTCAAAATTAAATATTTTAATTTTTATATATTTTTAGATTAAATATATATTTTTGTATCATGATACGATGGTGGCACATTAATTATACGATTAATTAAATGGGTTGTATGAGCCATGTCGTGTCGTGTAACCTGTTTCATAAACATGTTTGTATTAGGATTGAACATTTTAACATAATTAATTAAATCGATCGTGTTCAGGTATCTCGACATGACACGATTAAGCACGACACAATACGAATTTATCACCTTAGTGTTAAAGAGTTAAAATCTCATATCGGAAAGGTACCTAAAATATAAAAGGGTATATAATGAACTATACTTATTTACCTAATTTGTTAATTTTAATCTTTTAGCAATACTTAACCCAAATTCATTTAAACCCACTTGTCTCGGGTGTAATCTCTACTCAATTTTTGTCACATTCATCCTTACAATTCAAATTTTTAATATGATTTCAGAGTAAGTTTGGCTCGCTTTTTATTTGTCACCCGATTTTCTATCAGATGTTTAGTCCTAGCGACCTAGTCTTATGTTGTCACTGCATTCAATTTCAATTTTAGGAGGAGGAATTTCAATTTTAAGTGGTCAACTAAACTATTATCACTTGAGAGGAGTGTTAAGATTAAAAATCTCACATTGGAAATTTACACAAAAGTATAAAGGTATAAAATAATTTAGGTTTAACTACTTAATTGGTTAGTGCTAACCTTTTAGCTATAATTGATCCAAACTCATTTGAACTCATTCATTCTCAGGGCTAAACCTTTACCCATTTCAGTCAATTTCACCCTTTCAATTCAATTTCTATTTGATTTCTTCAATTTCCTAATATGGTATCAAAGTATGTCTGACCCAATTTAATTTTTGTTTGTTATCCAATTTTCCTTCTATATGGTCATGGTATTAGCGACCTAATTCAGTGTTGTAATTGCATTTGATTCAATTTTAATTTCAAGGGAAATTTTTCAATTTCAAATGGTCAACTAAGTCATTGTCACTTGAGTGGAGTGTTAAGATTAAAAATTTCACATTAAAAAATACTTAAAATATAAAAGGTATATAATGGTCTAGGCTAAGTTACCTAATTGGTTAGTTCTAACATTTAGCAATTGTTAACCCAAATTCATTTAAATCCACTTATCTCAACTTACCTTTACCCTTTCAATTCAAATTTCTAATACCCACAAGTACCTATAAAAGTTAATTTCTAATACCTATCCTAACCACAGGCAAAACTGTTGTGGCATTAGCAACCCCCAGAGTGTAATATGCAAACTATCTCCGAGCATTGCAAATGATTCTCATTTTAGTGGTAAAAGGATGATGCTCTGAAATTAAGAGGTCTCGAGTTCAATTCTCATCAATTATGAGACTCTATTATAGAGATTTATAATTTTCCTCTTCTCCGACCAACAATTAACTTTGTAACTAATTTGTTGATCTCCTATGGAGGCATTTAATCACCCAACACTATAAAAAAAAAAAAAAAAAAAAAATCTCCAAACATCTTACTTAAAAAATCCAAGCAATTAATCCAAAATTAGGTCTGTATATCTTGAACTCCAGACCACATAGCATTGTGGTCCATGGCGTAAAAAATACATGCAACGTCTCTTTTTTTTTATTTTCATATTTTATTATTCTTGTTATTTTATTATTTTAATTAAAATAAATTGATTCCAACTATTTTATTCAAATTTTCTATTATTACTTACTTTGATCTAATTTAAATGTTAAAATTTTTATTTTTATATAAAAATTAAGTAAGTTTTATTGTTATTTCTAAAAAAGAAAGTTATATATTTTTTTATGGACAAATTAAACTATGTACAATATTACATGAAAAAATAATGAACATGAATACTAAAGATGGTAAACATTATCTATATAAATAATGAACATTTATGCAATAATCAATGAATATGAATAAAATGAATAAAAAATACACCAGAATGAATAACAATTTTGAAATTTTACAGTAGAAAATGAATAATCACAGAAGTTTTGCATCAAAATGAATTATAATTAAAGGAATAATAAAAAATATCAAGTACTAAGTAATGAAAATAAAGTTTTGAGAAAAAGAAGGTTATGTGTTCTCAATGAATAAATTAAATCATGTACAATATTACATGAAAAATAATTAACTTGAATACTATAAATGATGAATATAAAAAATTACAACCGATAAACATTAAGTAAACAACAAATAAATATTTACTTGTGATGTAATAAACATACATTGTAACAACATATAGTTAAATATTTTAGAATTGTCAACTTTTTTTTGTAATATTAAAATTGATAAACACTATAGAATTTATATGTTAAATATATAATATATTATAATTAATGATAAATTATTGTATTTGTTTATTTTTAGTTAAAAAATTTAATATAAATATATCTTTCTTATTATTATTTTATATTTTTAATTTATATTTTGATATTATATATGACATAAAATAAATATTCATTAACTTAAATAAATTATATGTATTTAAATTGATTTTTTATAGAAATAAAATCTAATAAATTAGAAAACAAAAAGGATAAAAAAAAAAAAAAAAAAAAGCAACCCATCTATGGATAAAACAACAAAAGCACAAATAATTTTTACATTCTGGACTCCCAAACCTCTAAGCTTTGTGATTTGGAGTTCACCGTATAATTTGCGGATAATTAATTACTAGAATGTAAAGGCCCCTCTATTCCGCAAAATCACATGCTGAAGTTGGGGAGGTGAAGATAAGCCCAACTCCGAACATCAGTCATGGGGTTATTTGTTTGGGAAGGGAATAAGAGTTTAGGGAAATTATCAAAAAAGAGTTTCAGGAAAGGCCGAAGATGAGAGAAAAAAAGAAGTGGAAAGTATACCTTTTCTTTTGTTCAGGAAAAGTGGCAGTAAAGGGACAGAAATAAAAATAAATAATAAATTTTTCTGTAGCTCTATCATTTTGTAATCACTTTGGAGAAAAAAATATCAAAATTATATTTTTATTATGTAATATTATCAATCTATTCAATAAATAACTTTTTTATTTATTTTTTGAATTTTTTTAATATATTTTCATTAGAAGCCTAAAATAATTCTGTTTGTTTGTTTTATACGTGCAAAATATATTCCACAATGTATTATTCTAGTAAGTCAATTAAATTTTTATAATTATTTTCGTGAATTTAAATAAATTTATATATACGAATGTGGATATTAGAGAGTATAATGTATGAGGTGTGAGTTTTACTATATTTTAAATTCATATTAAATTAAAATGGTGATGATTTTAATTTAAAAAAAACTTTCATTTTCTTTATTTTTTATTATAATTTTAAGTAAAGAAAAAAACATTTCTTCATTTTTTTCTTTATTTTCATATTTTTCCAAATAAAAAAAAGAAAAAAAATTTTCTTTCTTTTTCATTTTTATTTTCCTTTCTTTTTTATTTTGTTTCTTAGTTTTCTATGTCTATCATTTTTTTCTCATCCATTTTTTTTTTCCAAACAAAGTGTAAATGTCTTGTAATGAAATGAGCACATGCAAGCATGTTAGAAAGTCACTGTATAAGCAAATAAAGAGATTGGTCCCTACTGCTTATAAATCATGTTTTCCCACTCATACAGTGTATATATATATTTTTTCTTGAAATTGAATTGTTTAAGTATAAAGCTATGAAGAATTACTATTTAATTCCTTAGATTTAATATAATTAATTAATCAGTTTCTTTATTTTGAAAACCTAATTAAATCATTTTTCACATTCAATTCCATCAATGAAATAGGCTTTCATCTAATTTAAAAAAAGAATAAGCTGTTAACAGCATGGAAAAATCTCAATTTTGCCTTTCCTTCCAAATACCGCTGACCCAAGAATTAGCCCTAAAAAACAACTCTCTCCCCCCCAAAAAGAAAATAAAAAACCAGATCTACCACATTTGCCCAACATAAGCATAAGTAAAAGCAATAAGTATTTCAAGTAATATTATAAAATTTGGGATCACAATCACTTGTATCTACTCTAATCTTATCTGAACAAATCAAACAATTTAAATTCATTAAATAATGAGTATGAATAATCTCATATTCAAAAAAAAAACATATATATATATATATAGACACACACAAACACATATAGCCCCTAACTAATATAAATAATGCAACTATTTTTCATATTTTTAAGGTAAATGCACAATATTAGAGATTATGTAATTGAACTTATTAATTACAATATATTTCAAAAAATGCACAATATTAAGAATTATGTAATTAAATTTATTAATTATAGTATATTCAAAATATTACATTCTAAGAAGTGGACAAACTTTTAAATTATTCAACTTTTCTTAAGTGTTCAGTAATTTTTTTTAATTTTTAATGTTTAATATATGATTCATTTGAATATCATATATGTGTTAGTTAAATGTGATTATAAATTAATAATTATATACTTTATATGTAATTTGGATAATATTTAAAAAATATTTGATAACTATTTGGGTAATGAGTTAGCTAAAAATTACTCGAAACTCTAAAAGTATAGAGATAGGTTTAATATTTGTTACCCAAATTAATATACATATTTGTTACCCAAATTAACATACATAGTATCACCCCTTTAAATATAGATAAAAACATAACACAACCCTCTCTATACCTACACATTTCATCTCTACAGTTAATTAAATTGTTTTCTATGGACAAACTAAATTTGTTTTATGTAGACAAACTAAATTATATATTCTTTAGAAGAGAAAATTCTCTTCTCCAATTGAACCATTCTACGATCGAACTAAAAATGAAAAGCGAGAAACGCAAATAATATTGATACAGCATTACAAATCCCTATAATTACTGTTAAATGATTTGAATTTTTACAATGACTCAGATTATGATTCGATCCGAAATTTTTTAGGAGCTCAATCTGAAAGGGTTTTCATTAAGGTCTATAGATAAAAATATAACAATATCCTCTCCATACTTACTCATTTCATCTCTATTGTTAATTAAATTATTTTCAATGGACAAACTAAATTTATTTTCTGTAGACAAACTAGATTATATATTCTTTGGAAGAGAAATTATCTTCTCATATTAAACCATTCTAGGATAGAACTAAAAATGAAAAGTCAAAAACGAAAATAATATTGATGCAGTATTACAAATTCCTAAAATTAATGTTAAATGACTTGAATTTTTATGGCAACTCAAATTATGATTCGATCCGAAAATTTTTGTGAGCTCGATCTAAAAGGAATTTTCACTGAGGTCTATGGTGGAGACGAAGCACGAGGCTGATAGGCTCGAGCTGAGAGGATTTGAAACTGAAGATCCCTCCATGGTATGGATTTGAAACTGATTGTTGTCAGTGTGACACTAGTCACAGCCCATGACTAAGTACAAGATTTGGTTGTCGCTAGCGCGATACTAGTCGCAGACAACGATGCTCATGCCATACTAAGCCAAACTGAAGCGACGCAATTTGTTATTTGAGTTATATGTATAAATACTTTGTATTAGGATTTGTGGCACCTTTTACTTTGTAACAATTCTAATAGAAATAAGAATTTTCTCTCTGCCCATGGATGTAAATCGAATTGATTGAACCACGTAAATCTCTATGTTAATTTTCCGTGTTTGATTTTGTCCAGCATTGCCATTTTTTCTTGACAAATGGTATCGAAGTCCAGAATTTTATTTCGAATTTAGGGTACTACTATTGACGATATCTCTCCCCCAATTCAAAATTGAAAAACTCAATAGATCGTATGATTTCAATTTATGGAAGGTGGAGATGAAGGCTCTTCAAGTTCAGTAGGGATGCGTGGTAGTGTTGGAAGAAGAAGAAAAAAAATTGCCAACGGCGATGGAGGCAGCACAAAAGGCTGCAATTTTGTCTAAAGCACATAGTGCAATTATGTTCGAGTCTAGTTGACATCTTAAGGGAGGTAATTGAGGAATCGAATTGGCTTCGATATAGAAAAAACTTGAAGGTAAATACTAAAAGAAAGTCCTAACGAATTATTCGTATCAGAAACAGCATTTGTATGCCTTGAGAATGACAAAAAATTCACCTATTAAAGATCATATTGGCAATTTTAGCTAAATCATCCTTGATTTACAAGGTATTGAGGTTAAAATTATAAGATGAGGATCAAGCCATAGTTCTTCTGTATTCCTTGCCTAATTCATATGAAAATTTTATTGATACTATGTTGTATGGAAGAGAGACGATTTCGATTAGCAATGTGAAAGATGCTTTACAGTCTAAGAAATTGAAGAGAAAGGTCTCTAGCTCTTTACAGTCTAAGAAATTGAAGAGAAAGGTCTCTAGCTCTTATATCAAAATCGAGTCTGGTTGTCAGTAGGGGGCGGGAGCAAGAGATGGCGGAAATAAGAGTAACTCACGCTTGAAATCAAAGCCCGAAGGACCTCGATGCTATCACTCTAAGGAGCAAGGACACTTTAGAAGGGATTGTCCACAACGTAAGAATGGTAAAGATAAGAAGGAATCAGATGGTAAAGCAAGTGCTAGTGTGATGCAAGAGAGTTCTGATGAAGGTGAACTCAAAAGCAGTGAAGTTTTGACTTTTGGTACTTCTAGTTCTACACATACATGGACACTGTTGCTTCTAGTCATGAGTTTCAACGAGAACTGGGTCCGCTCTTTTAAAGACTGGAAAAGGAGTGTCAAGTTAGGTGAGAATGAGATGCTTCTTACCACGGGTAGTGGCTCATTGTAGATCAAAATGTACGATTAAATTGTCAGGACATTTGATGTTGGTATGCTCCTAATCTACACTAAAATCTAATTTCTTTGGGTATTCCCGATAAACAAGGATATCAGTATGGTAGTGGTGATGGGCAGATTAAAATTCTAGAGGGTCTATTACTGTGATGAAGGGTATATGCCATTTATATCTTGAAGAGAAATATAGTGATAGGAACATTGGTTGTCTCTTCTTCTTTAGAGCAAGATATTATCGTATATAGTTATGGCATCGCAAATTGGGTCACATGAGTAAGCAGGGGCTGGTAACATTCAGTAAGAAAGGATCATTGAATGGGGATGAAACTGAAAAGCTGAAATTTTGTGAGAATTGTATTATGGGCAAGCAACGCAGGTCAAGTTCAGTTCAAGTAAGCACACTTCCACAGATATCCTTGTGTATATTCATTCAGAGTGATCATTCAGAGTTAAGGGGTCTCTCTCATGTTAAATCCCATGGGGGATGCAGCTACTTCATTACATTTATATTTACAGCAACTAAGCAAAAGCACCATCAACAACATCAAAAACAGATATCAACAATACCCTATTGTCCATCTTCATTATGCAATTAACATGTAAGAAGTCAACGAACAAATTCTGAAAATTATTCTCCAAAAAATATTTGCTCCTTCAACTTCTTCCTCTTGGGTTTTCATTCTATAATTTCATTGTAGTCACAAGCGTCCCTACTACAGCTGTCATCGGAGCCACAATGAGACTCAATGCAAAGCCCACCACATGAATTAGAACAACACCAATGGAGACATAAATTACACGCAAAAATTGCCAAATAAAGTAAACTCAAAAAATTGCTAAATAATCAAGAAACTCAAATTACACAAAAAAAATTATTAAATATATAGGATAAAATTGTAATTCAATCTTATTAAATATATATATTATTTCATTCTCTTCATTTTCTCCTCACTATCTTTCCACCTTTTCCAAATAAGAAATGAGAAATAATAAAATCATCCTTTTCATTTTCTATCACTCAATTTTCTCCCCCCTCATTTTCTCCTCCACCTATAGTTTTCCCATACAAAGGGTTAATCTTTCCAGTGGAAGAAAAACGTAACGGACAAAATATACAAACTGTCGAATCAAGCAGTGGATCCAGCAATGGCTAATTAATTAACGACATAAAAAGCTACTCTATTACCCAAAATCACACGCTGGATTATGTGCATGTGGTGGTGTGGTGAGGCAGGTTCTTCTGGAAAAGCGAAATCCCCATTGTTCGATGGAAGTGTCGACTCATGGTCATAGAACTAAACGTAATCTTGTCATAGAGTTAAACGTAATCTTGTCGTGAAATGAGCATATGAAATGGTAACGTCCACTCTACTATATGGTTCCCCCTATTTTTACTTTTCTTAGAGTTTCTTATATTTTTTTAAGTATTTTTTTAAGGGAATATAGTAATCGGCCGATTGAAAAAAGGGAGAAGGGGAGAGATGTGTCTGCTGATTGAGGGAGAGGAGAGAAGGGAAACTGGATGAGGGAGAGGTTGGTCTGCCGAGAGAAACACGCGAAAGGGAAGAAAAGATTTTTATGGGACTCTGTAAATTTTTTTAATGTGTAAGGGCAAGATGGTCTTTTCATAATAATCCCTCCATTCTCACTTATTGTCTCTCCAATTTGGAGAGATTTGGCAGAGGGTAAAATAACCCTTATTTTCTTTCCTTCCTATATTTTTCTCTCATTCCCAATCAGTGGAAAATGTCAATCCTCCTTTATTTTACTCTCTAATTTTCCTCTCCCCCATATTTTCCTCCCTCCCAATCACAGTGTAATGAACGGGAGGAGACACAACTACACACTTTGAGTTGTTGCACCTAAAGTGAAGTGAAGTGAAGCTAAGTTGTATGATGCATTATTCTCAACCGCATTGTTCAATGCGATAGCAGAATATGCCAGAGTTTTAGTTTTACTAGAACGGATACAATGGTAATTAATGATTTTTTTTAGGGCTTGTTTGGATTGATGGTTTATAAAGAGTTGAAAAAGTTATTAATGGAATATGGATGGGTTCGGTTCGAAAAAAAAAAAGTGTTAAATTATATTTGTGTTTATAATAGTATGAATGGAAATGAATGGTTTAAGATTAATTTTGTTTATTTGCAATGGAATGAAATAGAATGTTAAATTAAAATTGACAAAAATACCCTTAAGTTAATGATTAATTTAATTTAATTAAGAATATTATGTGACTTGATTTAATATAATGTATTTAATTATGAGAAATTAAATTATTATATGAGAATAATTTTATTAATTTTGAGACATCAAATCATTTATGAGAAATATTTCATGCTATAAAAATAATTAATTATGAATGATTTGTTCTTTAATTTAAATAAATTTAATGTTAATTTATTTAATTGAAAATATTATATTTATATTTAAGAGAATTAATATAAACATGTTAATTTATATATTTTATGAAAATTAATTTAATTATGGATGAAGAATTTAATTTTATGAAAATTAAATATTTTGGGCATAGATTTTAATTATTGGAATTTTGATTATTGCATTAATATCATTTTGTTTTTATTATTATTATTATTAAATTAAAAATAAAAACAAAAAATGAAAAAAGTCACAAAAAAAAGAAGAGAACACGTTTTAGCCAAAAGCCCCAAAACAAGATCAAAATCGTCTTTTCATTTTCAAACTCATTTGGGGTGTTTCAATATATGGGTTTGGATTGATTTGAAAGGGTTTAGAAAATTTTTGGAAACTCATTCATTTCACTTCAATACTTCTTATTCAAATATAAAACTATTTTATAAATCAACCATTTTCATTTCAATCTTTTATAAACTCTCAATCCAAATAAGAGGCTACAGAGATGAAAGATTTTGTATAAGGTGAAATTGTGATGCCGCTGATGCATCATAATTTTAACTATTATCTTTATTTTATTTTATTTCACGTCTCAATTGTATATAATTAAAAAATTAATTATTTTCAAAGACATTTAAAAATTCCATTAAATAGTCTCAATTACATATAATTTTATATGTGACTAAATAACGTCACTGATTATCTCTCTTCTTTGAAAAAGATTAGTTCTCTCTTTAATATATAGTTAATTATTATAAAGTCTTCCAGGCAAAATACATCAGTTGGCTCTTAAACTTTACGGTTTTGCTATTAAGTCATTCGTACTTTTTTCAACCACATTGAACTTTCAAACTTTCGATTTTTTTTGTCATCGCACCTTTTTAGCAATTTCGTCACGCGTGTAATTTATAACTCATTAAAAGCGTGTGAAGAGCTTATATGACTAAACTAATCTTACCAAAATGATCAAGCAGTCGAATGTTTACTAAATTTACTTTTGAGCCCTCACATTTTATAATTATATATTTATAATTAGATATTTATTATTTACAATTATATTCATTATTTATATTTATAATTTATCATTATATATTTATAATTTATAATTATTTATTTATTATGTATGATTATATATTATAATTATATAAATAAATATATTATGTAATAATTATATATAATATATATAAAACGATTATTTTTGTTTAATTGTAATTGATCAATATTTTTTTATAGTACAAAGTAGAATTCAAAATTTTTTTGTTATATTATATATTTTTAGAATACTATAAGAGATAAATTTTAAAAGAAGAAGAACTGATAAAAAAAATAAAATTCTAAAAAAAATGATCAATTTAATAGTTTTAATTATTTTTCTAAAAATATTTAATTGAACAAAAATTAAAAAATTAGGCATAAAATAACACTTAATTAAGTTCATATTTGCAATCAAGATTTTTTTTTTTAAGTATGGATTAGAATTCAAATTTTTATATATTATTATATTTATTTGGAATAATACAAGAGATAAATTTGACAAGAAAGAAATTATGATAAAATAAAATTCTTAGAAAATAGATTGACTTAATAATTTTAATTATTTTTATAAAAAATAGATTTAATTGAATCAAAATTAAAAATATTGGACATGAAATAACACTTAATTTCATTGATTAAAAATAACATTTTTTCTATAAGTATGAAGCAAAATTCAAAATTTTTTCTATTGTATTGTTATATTTTCAAAAATAATGTAAGATATGAAAGAAATTATACTAAAATAAAATTTTCAGAAAGTGGATCAACTTAATAGCTTTATTGTTTTTATAAAAAAAATAAATTAAATTAAATTAAAATCAAAAGATTGAGAATCAAATAACAACTAATTTTATTCATGATTGGAGCTAAGAAGTTTCTACAAGTATGGAGCAAAATTTAAAATTTTTATTTTATTATATTTTTTAGAATAATATTATAGATATATTTGGTAAGAAGTAAATTATGATAAAATAGAATTTCTAAAAAGTGGATCAACTCAATAGTTTTTAATATTTTTTATAAAATAGATTTAATTGAACCAAAATTAAAAGATTAATCATAAAATAATAGTTAATTTTACTCACAAATAGAGTTAATATTTTTATTAAATTACATAGTATAATTCATAATTTTTTGTTATATTGTTATATTTTTAGGATAATATAAAAAAAATAAATTTAGCAGTAAAGAGTTTAGGATAAAATAAATTTCTCAAAAGTTATATCAACTCAATAGTTTAAATTTTTTTGTTAAAAAAAAAAAGTTTAGTTGAGTCAAATAAATGTATATATAATTTATATAATTATATAATTATAATATATAATTATACATAATAAATAAATAATTATAAATTATAATTATATTATAAATATATAATGATAAATTATAAATTATAAATAATAAATATAGTTATAAATAATAAATATCTAGTTATTATAAATATATAATTATATAAGGAGAGGGCTCAATAGCAAATTTAATAAAAGTTCAAGGGCTTGATGTTATCAATTTGGTAAGGTTAGTTTAGTTATTTCAGTTTCTTACGGTTTTAATAAGTTATGAATTACACACACGACAAAACTATTAAAAAAGGTGTGACGACAAAAAAAATTAAAAGTTCAAGGGTTTCATGTGATAAAAAAAAGTATGAAGTGCTTAATAGCAAAAATTATAAAAATTATGGGGCCGATTGATGTATTTTGCCAACTCTTTCACGTTTGTCATATTGAAAAATTATTCTTCATGTTCAAAGTGCATAAATTTTTTTTTTCATTTTTGACCTATTACTAAAAGTCTTTTTTATTAATTTCTATTAAATTTATATGAAATATCCATATTATCTTTTAGTTCATATGAAATTTTCTTCTTTTGCCTATCATTCTCCATTAAACATGATAAAATGAAAATCACTCAACAAAAGAACACCATTAAAGCTAACAAATGAAACATTTTAATAATTATGAAAAGCCATTGCATCATCTAAAAATGTATAAAAACTAAATAAATTAAGAAAATAAATAGAATGATGTAGCCAATAGGGCTAAATGGCATTAATACAATGACATTAGATCTTTAATCCTTAACTATTCCTCCACCTTCGTTATCTCCTTTATTGATCATTTCCATATTTGGTCCTCCTCATTTCATTACAAAGTTGTTGACACCATTATGGTAGCAACTCTAATTATCGACACTATAATATTGACTTTTTTTTCTCTGCCACCATCATCGTAATGATTAGTAAAAAGGCAATGCTAGAGGAAAGGAAAGAAGATTAATGAAAAGCCACAAAAGCTATGGATCTACTTAGTATACCAATTACATCATTGCGGTCATCATGAAAGCCATGACTCTGCCTTTGCACTTTTGATTTTGATTTTGATATAAACATTACAAAAACTAACCTATGAGATTTTTACAACTAAAATCTTTGGCCTAAATGAGGAAAAGTGAAAAGAGATGATGGTTTCCAAGACAAGAAACAAATCTTATTTAACAACCAGTGAAAATCGGTCTAGTTAATCTTTTGCTCCATTGAAGGACAAAAGTGAAGGTAACAAGTGTTATATATAAAAAAAAATAAAAAAAAAAAAAGTGCAAAGTGATAACAAAGAAAATGAAAAGATTTTGAGGGAAAAAAAAGGTAGATAAAGAAGTTTGAACTCAAAAATTTTATGGAAAATTTATTGTAGATGATTGATGTAAAAGAGGTGTTTTGTTTAAAGAGAAAAATAATAAGGAAAAAATGAAATATTAGGTTTTAATGTTGAGATATTTTTGACATTATATAAAATATTTGATCAATTTTTTACATTTATGCCATTGATTTAATGAAAAAATCATTAAACTTTTAATAAATGGACTTTCTAGCATAATGGGTCAAACACGATGGATTATTTCATATGCATTTTAAACATGAGCAATAACTTAGTTCAATATGAAAAAAATCAAAAGCCTTATAGTAATTAATCCTATATAGTAATATTGATTAACAAAGATAATAAGGTATTGTCCCGAGATGCTCTAGAGACGAAGGGGCAAATGAATAAGGTAATGATGATATTAAAAATAAAAGAAATAGAGATAATAGTGACACTACTATTCAACCCTATCTTACTTCCTCTACTTTAGATCCCACTGGAGAATTTCACTAATAAATTGCTTATAGGTGCTATTTAAACCTTTATAATAGAATGAATTTTGAGGTACCACTTAAGCCTTAATAATGGTTAATTTACTAGGCATCACGAAGAGCTTTTTATGGATAGTTTCTAGGCACTATCAAGTCCCATCCAAGATAAATTTACAGGTGTTATATCAAACCTTTCATGAAAAAATAAGTTTTGATTTTTCAACCTAGGTGATGATCCTCACATAAATATTATAAGTAATGCTTATGAAGGATTACTCTCTACAAACAACCCTATTCTCTTACAAGAAGGAAATAACACAAATAAGCAATGCGACTTAAGATAGGACTTGAGTTGAGCTTGTTGAAATAGTTTTGAGTAGCTTATTCCTTTCCTTTGCAAGATAACTCATATAAGCTTTAAGAATTATGTAATAAGATCTTTAATATCAACTCTTCACCCCATTAGAGATTTGAGTTTAAGAGTTAGGTATAACTGGCATTAGGTGTTTACCATATGACCCCAAAGTTAATAAGGCATTTACTTTATTATATGTTTGAATAATGTTTTGAATGATAACAAAATTATGATAAGTTTTAACCTATTATTGAGAGGCTTATGCATGTAGATTTTACCTTATGTATATGGGCATAGTTGACTCCTATAGGTAAAGATAAGAAACACCTTAAAGACAATGCTTTGGAAGACATATCTAAAAAGGAGGCAAATTTTTGAACACCTAGACTTAAGAAGCCTTAAGGACTCTGGAGATAGAGCACCTAAGAAGAAGGGCATACTTAATTTGGGGAGGTTTTAACCCTTAAGATACTTTTAGATAGAGATAAAAGGATATAATGAACTGCTTAAAGGATTATGGAATGGTTTGTGCATTAAGTGAATGACCTAGTAAATGGGTATGTGCACATGATGAATGACTTGTGTATATATATAATACTTATTCAAGAAATGGAATAATCATGCAAGAAAGAGAAAAGCTAACCAAGAAAAGCATACCAAGCGGAATGGTCTAGCCTACCCTATAACAACTTAAATGAACAACCTTATTCCACATAAAGAAAAATAGAAAAATTTAGGTTGAAGAATTTAACAGCTTGACTTGCCTTGGAACAGTCTACATGAATAACCCTATTCAATAAGAAGAAAAATGAACAAATATAGAAAGACAAGTTGCATGGCCTAGCAGTTAGTAAAAAACTTAGGGGGACAAATAAGAAAGGATAACAACGATTAAGTGAATGACTTGTGCAACATCATGAATGACATATTCACTATGCAACAACTAGTTTTACGAAAAGCTGTCAAACTTGTATATGATTTCCACTGACTAGTTTTTAAAGAATTCTCTTACAAATAGACCACTTATATGCATTAGATTTTGGGTCTCAAGAACGCTAGCACAATAATGAGAAACTATTTAAGTTCTTCCTTAAAGAATAAAGGAAAAAAAAAAACTTAAAGAGACGAAAAAAGCTTGGGAAAATCCTTATATCAAATCTACCTTCCATTCAACTAAAACACTTGAAAGCCACTAAAGGGAGGAACTTTGGTTGTATAACCATCTCAGGAGGTCTGTACAACATCCTAGATGGTTGTACAAACATTCCCTAAACTCTAACAATAAAAATGCTCTATAATAGCTAACCATCAAGCCTTAAAAGGCTATACAACCATCCCTAAATTTGTACAACCAACCTTAGGGCTGTACAAATAACTTTCAAACCCTAATCTCAAGAATTTTCCTTGTTCTTATTTGTAAAAGGTCTAGAATAGGGTGCAATCTGAACCATTGAGCTCAGTTGCACCCATTCTACCTTTATAATATTCGTTCCATTAAATAAGAGGAAAAGGCTTTTCGAACCCTAACAAAACTCTATAAAAGTAATTTCTCAAACCTTAAAAGACTTCACCCATACAAAAATCTTAAACCCTAACTCAAATATTAAGCATTCAAGGTAAAACTAAGCCTTTACATTATACTTAACATTGATTTGCCTTGCATTTGGAGAAAGTTTTCTCATATCAAAGTGCCTCTAGGGGCAAGAAATAATAAATAGGGCATCAAAGGACTCATCTTCCCTTCTCCCTTCGTTTCCTTTTTCTTCCTTCCCTTTTGATTTTAGAATTTATAAATGGTTGTACAAACAACTTTTTATTTGTATATACCTCTAAAAGGGCTATACAGACCACTAGTTGGTCTATACAATCCTTTGTCATTACTCACAACACCATTTGCTAAATTTATCTTATGTGTTTCTTTTAGATTTTATTTATTCTTTTAGGTTTTTATGAGCCTCTCGCAACAAAAATAAGGTGTGGGTTGAAAAACAAATGACCCTCATTCTTTATCTTTAAGGCAATAAATAAAAGAAATATGGGTTTTTAGTTAGTGTAGTTTGTCTTTTGTGTGCTTTGTTTGCTTTATCTCCATTAATTGGGAGTATTTAGCCATGGGTGAATATGAAAGGAGAAGATTTTGCTACCCTATGATCACTTAATTCCTCTTTAGTTTGAGTGGTTATTTAGAACGTGGTTAGTATTTTGGGGCAATCCAACCACCACTATTAAAAAAGATGATAGGCTAGCCTTTTTTATGGTAGTCTTACCTTTCCACTCTTCTTGTTTGAATTTGATGGTGAAAAACACCAATTGGGGAGGGTAGCCCATTGATTCCATTCCTTTCTTTCTTTTCATGTGTAGGTTGGTGATTTGAGGTTTAGGCTTTGTAGGCATTGTGAAAGTCTCTCCACTTTCCTAAGCATCTTAGCCCTTACTCATGGCTAGAAGTGCTCTTATTGATGGCTTTAACATATCATGCTCTTTTAGAGCTTTTTAAGAGAGGATTTAAGATTCCATGATCCCCATTTGCATCTCTAAAATCTTGCCTAAAGCCCTTCAGTCTCCATTTGTAACATAATTGTTTTAATGTTTTGTGTTAAGGTTATCTTTTGCTTTTAGTATTGCTTATGTTTTATTTTTTGTCTAACATAATTAATAATGAACAATGACAGTAGTTTAGGCTTTTTTATTTGAACCTTTAATATGATTATATGCATTGGACATTATGGACCAAATAGGTTAGATTCTTAAACCCTTAAGGTGAGGTAGAATGCTTTGTCCTTAACAACTTGATCCTTATAGTTTTAAGGGCTATTTTTAACACCCTTTTTGCTTATGATTTAACGATTATTGTGTGTTTTTTTTATTTAGGTTAGAATGTACATCTAATGCGTAATTGAAGATCATTTGAATATTAGCATGACAACCCCCATTTATGCTTATACATGTACTGTAACGACCATTTTCATTTACAAAACTCATAGCATTCATGTCTAAAATACATATGCATAAAGGTGTTATCCATTATACATACTCAATTAAATATGTATTTAATGTACATATATGTTAACTAATGTCAAGTCTAGTGACTATAAACTGGTTCCTATCTAGATGGATGTACATGACACAAGGAGAGAGAGAGAGAGAGAGAGAGTTGGAATTCATCCGACGACTTATGGTCCATTTGTCTCGATGCAAAACCCTAAACACCAAAATGTCCAATCTTATGCTTCAGTATTTGAAAAAAAAATTGCGATTTAGTGAGTTGCGACTCAGGTCAGATTCTTATGGCACAACCAACATAAAAATATCACCAGCATACATTACAAGTATAACAATTGGCTATGCAAGTGCAAGTGCAATAGATTTATTTTTGTGTCGTGACCTTGCAAGACAAACACCGTTACCGAGAATTCTTGTGATTCAAGTGACATTTGAATTTGCTGGCCAACATATAACAAGTGAACCATTTGATCCATAAAATGTGCAAATATGACATATTAGTCCATCTTTCACGTGATTTGCAAGTGTTTGACAAGCCGATCACAACATCCTTTTAGTTCCATATGCAAGTGTTCTTAATAATGGTATACCAAATAATCATTAAGATCATACAATTCTTACTTGACTTGTATTCATGTGTAAAAGGTAACAATTCAATCACATATACATGTAATCGGACGTAATCACATCATAAAATTATCACACATATACACATTAAAATCTAATTATCATTTTTACTTACCTTTTGATGTAACCAACCTTTACGATAGGTTTGGTTCTCTCTCTAGGGCTTTCTTAAAGTGTTGAGATCCTAACATGGTTTTAAGTATGCCAAAATGATTATGAATGCTTGGTATGTGACTATGGCATGATCCATGCAATTGGACCTAGTGTTTATGCATGTTTTTCCTTATATGGCAGTCTGAGCTTGCTATACTCTCATAGCAATAATTTTAGATATACTTATCCAAATGACTTCATTATTTTTTTTAAATAAACTAGACACATAATGATACAACATATTCAAATTTCAGGCCAATATAAGACACACAGAAAATAGGGTGAATTTTTGAATTTTGCTCTGTTTCAATGTCATCTCAGTCTGAGTATGTCTTACATTCTTAGGTATATCTCAAATTATAAAATTGATTTACCAGATGTTACACAACACATAAAAGAACATTGTTCATGTTTTAATCATTATCTAATTCTATATATAAAATCACCAAAACAAATGACCAATCTCAAGGTGAGCAGATTTTCAACATGGTGATAATCAGTCATAATGAAGGGGCAACATCTCAACAACCATAAAAAATTTAGCAATAGTATTTTACATTCATGCAGATAATACATAAATATAAAACTTTCAAGTTTAACACATCACCAAATTCCTAACCTATGGCTATCAAAATCTTAGAAAACAGAATTAAAGGACAAGTGAGGTTTCATCCGAGTACAGGGTCAGTCACAATCAATAAGCCATATCTCTTTGCACATAATAAATCAATACAAACTACTTTACAGGTGTTTATATGGCATAGAATCCTACAAATTTAATGTTTTACACTTTGTCAAAATCAGAACCTAAGGCCATCAAAATATAAGAAAATAGAAAGACTGAGGTGATTTTAGTTGGTTGTGAACCAGCCCTAATGAAGGAGCCATAACTCCTCACACACCAAATCAAGCAAAACTGTCTCATATGAATTTAGATGAGACATAAAGCTACAACTTTCATATTTTGTGCTTTCCTAATTCCTCTTCTAGTGTTATAAAATTATGGGTACAAAATTCTGCTCTAATAATAAAATCAACACAATCAGCTCTTGTTCATTTGAATTTCAACTTTCATCCAAGAGTTCTACCTCAAATACTCCATAATTCTCCCTAACCATGCATGCTTAACATGTCATGAGGGATTAATTTAATTTGAGAAGAAGATAAATTAACTTACCTATTATTCCAGAACCAAAAAACCTTAGGATTCCTCCTTAGGCTGCTCACTCTTCTCCCTTTCCTTTTTTTTTTTCTTCTTCTTCTTCTTCATCTTCTTCTTCTTCTTTCCTTTCTTTCTTCCTTAGCTCTCTATTTTTTCTGCTCTACCTCATGTCTAAGCTCTGTATTCTGACCCTAAAGGGTAAAAAATTCCATTTGTAAACCTATTGTAACAAGACAAAATCATGGTGTTGCATTTCTATTAGTTGGAAGTTCACTTTCCTCTTTTAGTCCCTCTTCATCACTCCTTAAAAACCTTCATCCATCTCCTAATTTCTAGATGCTCCTTATACTTTAAAATAAGCTTTATAACACCATTATTTATGATGCTATAACGTGCACATAACATAAAACAATTTTCCATGCAACTATACAAACATTACATATATGTTTAAGTGTCCCAAATGCAATGGTGCATGTGTCATCATCGTGCATATCCAATTCACGTATCTAAATGATCATTTATCCAATGCATATGTTCGTGTGGGATTTCATATCATTTATGCAATGAATATGTTCATCTGATAGTGGCAATCAATGTGGATGGGGATGTTACATTAAAGATTAGAAATTCTTTTATAATGTGCATGGATGGGATGATGGGTTGTTTATAAATAAATGCTTGTTGTGTTATTTATGATTTATGTATTATTACTTGTTTACTTATTGAGTATGTAAGCTCATTCCTTTGCATTTAATTTTATTTTAGGAAGAGTAGACTAGAGATTGCATATAGTCTATATTTAATAGTTATTATTTAGTAGTTTGGTAAAGGTTGGGCCAGTATGTAGTCTTTTAGTGTTTTACTTTATTTAAATATGTATGTTTTATTGTAAATAATTACTATGTTGTGATAGAAGATATATAAAGTGTTCAAAATAATAAAAAGGGTCTTTTAATTATGATGGGATTTCATGAGAGAGTTTTAATGATATTGTGCCACTTTAGTACTCCATACTTAATGAATGAGTTAATGCATACAACTTGAAAATGATGATTGAATATGGAATAATAACTTAAGCTACTTATCAAATTGCATAAAGTTCGATAAAAAAAATATTGAAAATGGGATGTCATAATACCTATAAAATGCAATAAATTTATCTTTGTTAGATACCCAAACATACTTGAGTCCTAGATAGGCTTGGAAGTATCGACAACTTTGAGGTGAGCCTTCCTAAAGAAACAAAACACATTTATGTGACCAAATCTCATACAATAATGACATTGGAGTTTAGACTTATTATTCCTCCTCCTTTACATTATTTTGTGTATGCCTCTTTTGGTATATAAATGCATGATTAGCTCTTTGAGGCTTAGCCTAAAAGCTTTATGGTGCCTTACCCTTACCCTTAGTCATTAAAGGCTTAGTGTTTGGAGCACTATACTTCATAACCACCTCTATGCTAGAAGTTTGTGATGTGGAAGCTTTAATAAAGGTAGAAGGAGTAGATGTGGATGTGGAAACTTTATTAAAGCCAAGTCCATGTCTCATAAGGGGTGGTCTTCGAGATGTAATGAGTGTATCCAAAACTTCCTTCCTTTCATGAAATTTTAAGGTGGAATTTCTTACTTTAATAACCTCATTTTTCAAAGATTAATTTTCTTTTCCTAAAGAATTAGGAGAGGATGGAGTTTGAGAAAGTTGTTCTAAAGATTTCTTGAGTTCCTTATTAGAGGTTTTAAGTTAGAAATAAGATCATTCAACTTTTAAAGTCATTCTTAAATTGAGAATACTTTTTGTTATAAGATTTCATTTTTGAATTATATTTATCACATCTCAAGGCCATGGCTTTAAGAAGCTCATCATTTTCATCCTTAAAGTAATTATTATCATCACAATATTAGAAAATAGTAATTACCCCATTGGAGGAGTCTTCTTGAGCCATAAAGCAAAAGTTATCAACTTCATTATCTTTCTCTTCAATAGAATCATCATCATCCCAACTGGCCTTGAAGCTCCTTTTCTTTTTTTTTTTTGTCCCACTTTTTCTTCTTCTTAAGCTTAGGATAATTGAATTTGATTTATCCTTGCTTACCACACTCAAAGCAAGTCACATCATTTTATTTCTTCGTATTGTTAGAAGATGTTTTTCTTTAACTTCTTCTTTCTTTTCTTCTCTTCATTAACTCCTTGGACTTACTAGAGACTATGGCAAGTTCTTCTTCTTCTTTCTCACATTCATCACTCTCACTTATGCTCACATCCACTTCTTTGTCTTTAATAGAAGACTTGAGAGCAAGTGCTTTCTTTTTTCCTTTGTCTCATTGTCCTCTCAATTTGTTCTTCTCCTCATCTTTCTTTATAGCCATCTCATATGTGAAAAGCTTTCCAATAAGGACATTAGTTGGTACTTTACCAATGTCTTCATTGTTTTATTTAATACTATAAACATTAGCCCTGAACTTTTCCAAAGGAAGAGATCTAAGAATTTTGTTATTTACCTCAAAATTAGTAAGAGTTGTCTCATATATTTTCATATTGTTGACAATAACAAGTAGCCTATTTGTCATATTAGTGACACTTTCATTATCCTTCATCATGAAAAGTTCATACTTCGTCACATACATGCCTAATCTTCTAGAATTTGCTTGCATTGTGCCTTTATGGTAGTTCTGTAAGGCTTCCATTTGCTATGAGTAGTTTGCAAGGTTGGACTCTTCCACAGTCCTCTCTTGAGCGAGAGCTTTAAATGATTTCCATTTCTCTTTTGTTTTATTCCTATTTGCCTTTTCATGAGCCTTAACACATTCTTCTTTAGGGAGTAGCTCTTCACTTCTATATACTACTTTAGTAGGTGGCTTCTATTCCTATGCTACCATCCCAAAATCCACTAAATCACTATCAAGATTAATCTCCATTCTATACTTCCAATGTGTATAGTCAAATCCATTAAAAAATGGCATAAGGTAAGAGTGGATTCCTTTTTGTGCCATGATCTTTTCTCAATCAATAAGGATAAGTTTTGAAACTTAAGCTCTAATACCACTTATTGACCTTGTACACTGAGAAAAAGGATTAAATTGATGGGTAATTTAAAATTTAGAGGGAGTATAAACCAATTAAAGATTAAAAAAAGGAAAGGAAAGAATAAAAAAGAAAAGATTTATAGTGGTTTGGATGTTAACAAATCCTAAATCCACTCCCTAATTCACCAATTGGGTATTTTACTCACTCACTTTAGTGTTTTACAAGCTCACATTAAATTTAGCATTTAGGCTTACACCAAACCTCACTTACACTTATGTTTTAGGCTCACACACAACCTTACAAAGGTTTTACAAAGCAAAGGCTCATTTTAAGACCCAAACATAAAGTGTTTAAGGCTCACTCTTAACCTTTCACGAACAATCATTGTCACTTAATAACTAAAGTAAAATGAATTAAAGTGTAATAGTGTTGAGAAATAAATATACATAAGTTTGGGCAATAAATTTGCTATTCTCTTACATTTAAGGTCATTTAGTGGAGTATCTATAGAGTCCAACCACCAAATAGCTATTACTAATGAAACTATGATCAAATCTTCAAGTTATGATGGAAAGTCCTGTATTTAATGCTTGTCAGACTCATATTGTAGTCGAGATACTACCATGGTCACAATTCACATTTTGCTCTAGATTTGTCATTTTATGGTTGCAATCTTTAAATATGCCTCAGAACTAATGACACTTAGCATCTCATCTTTAGTTCTCCAAAAAACTAGTTGTTGATACCCTCTTATTTAATGTAAACTTCGCTGTCACTATTTGGAGTACTGATCGTGATTTGGAATCATAATGGAATGGGGAGATGTGACCTGAAATACAAAATAAACTAGAGGATTTTGATCATTCTTGAAGAATAATCACGGTTACTACCAAAATTCATCATCACGATATTCAAATCTCTAAATGGTTGTATGAACATGTGGCTTCCTCTTTATGGGTTTCCTAGGTGATTGTTGGAGCAATTTTGAAGCATTTGAAAGTTGTAGTCATAAAGCTTATCGTGACTCCCACTGCAAAATGAACTGTCACTTTGAGTTCCCATAGTTTCAAGCAATAGAGATCACAAGCCCTTTGTTATGCAAATTTTGAGACTTGGAGAATGTCTTTTCAATTTGACTTTCACTCAATTCCTAACCTTTTATAAGAATAACACTTAAAAAGGGCATTGGAACCTTTCAATCTATATTGTTAAAATTGAAAGAGTGGTTTGACCAACTTAGTCTAACAAAGCATATCATACAACTTTGTAGATGTCAAATTAGAGACTTCTCTCATTCCACTCCAATTAAGCACTAGACCGGTAGCATCCAATGTCATATTATGCAATGCACTAGGTTCTTATTCAATATGACATAAATTATTAGCTAGAATTGTAGGTTCATTTATAGTTAATGTTCCAGATCCACACACTTCACCATGCAATTACCATTCAAAATAGCCAACAATAAAACCCCTTTTTTACTATATGTAATACAACTATTTTGAGATTTAAACAACTGTGATTTTAACACTTCTTATGATTATATGGACATCTAATCTTAGGTACATCAAAAAATTGATGTTGAAAAGTAGCAAATTGAATGAAATGGTTTACACTTTATATGAATTTTGCTTGTAATAAACCATTATTAAGCCTATAATACATCCAATTCTTGCATGATCTCATCATAAAGTCCCAAAAAGTATGAAATAACAATCCAATTAAACATACATATAATATTTCTTATTGGAAAATTATTAATAAGAGCATGTGTTGTTTCAATATCTAATATTATCTCCTTATCTCTCCTTACCTAAAAAGTAAGAACTTAACCCTTTTAGAAATTTTTTGTCATATAACCACTTGTCATAACAATATAGTTTACATTGCTATTGAAATTTTGACATCATCTCACTATAGTTGTCTTAGTGCACTGAAATGAAAATTATTTTTCAACATTTATCGTTATGCATTAAGAGAATATATAGGAGATAGGCGATTGAAATTACAGGCAACATAATGAACAATATCATATGCATCAAATAATAAATGTATAGTAAATTGCAAGATTTATAAATCTACACTAAAATTGCACTAAATTTATATTAAATTATGCAATTACACTTTTTAGACTAAAATTCCATGAATTTTACAAAATTTAATATATTTACAATAAATTTATAAAATTTATTTTGAATGTGTACTACATTTTACATCAAATTTCCAAACTTCAATAAATTAATAAAATAATTTTCAATCCACAATATACACAATTAGCAAACTAGCAACATTAATGAAAAATTAAGAAAATTTAAAACACAATATGCTCAATAATCACATTATTCTCATTAATCAACAATCACGAAAAAAAATTACAAAATCATAAAAAAAATTCACATTATTCTCAACTACAATCACAAAAAAAATTCACATTATTTTCAGTAATCAACAACCACAAAAAATTACAAAATCATAAAAAAAAATTCACATTATTCTCAGCTACAATCACTAAATAAATTCAAATTATTTTCAATAATCAGCAATAAAAAAATCACAAAATCACAAAGAAAATCACATTATTCTTAATAATCAACAATCACAAAAAATTCATATTTTTCTTAACTAAAATCACAATAAATTCATATTATTCTTAATCGACATTATTATAAAACATTCACAATGAACAAAATTATCCAAACAATTTTTACAACAAAAATAAACCAACCTAGAATAAGAGAGATTGAGAGATGAAGAGGAATAGCATCAACGTCAACAACAGGAATGATAGCAACAGGAACGACGGTGGCAAAAATGGTGGAGGAAGGGGAGAAAGAAAGCAGAGGGAGGGGGAGAAAATGAGAGAGCAAAATAAGGAAAACAGAGAAAGTAGTAAGAAATAAAGGAAGAAAGTAGTGTTAGTAAAAAAAAAAAAATTACTGACAGATTATCGACAGACTGTCACACCAGATTAAATAAAATTCGTTAGTAATCCATTAACAATCAAGAAACAAAAAACCCAAAACATTACCAATGGATTACCGATGATCCTCTTACGCATTTTTTCCCATGTGACTTTTCAACTTTTCTCCATTGATATATCCATCGATAAATTGCCCTGCCAAAATTTTCCTATTAATCAAATTTGTTAGGAAATCTTAAGGGTAATCCATTGTGATTATGCCATTAACTTTTCCTTTCATTGTATTTTTATTTCCATCACTGATCCATCAAATTTTGCCATAAAAAACTAATCCATCAATCTAGTAATTTGATATTTTCTTGTAATGAAATGACATGATATAAATAATGTGTTTAGAAGCCATGTGATGTGAGCTTAATGAAGAAGTAGGAATTCAAAAAGTCATAACTAGTTGTGTGAAGATTATGGCATATATGAAATGAATGTAACATTATGCATATAAGCCACGATTGGTAAGGAAACTCCTCGTGCAAGATATAAGTAAAGGATACCACTGGTGAGACAACTCCCAATACGAGAAAGATAAGTAAACTAAGAAGGGATTTACATGGACTTGATTACCTATGTATGTGGTGTTTTGCTATGTATATGATGTATGTAGATGATATGTTGTGTAGTTAGAGATGCATTCATGTTAAGACATGTTAGCATACATATGGACAATATAAATTCTTCACTAAGTTTCTCATAAGGAGCTCACCTCCTTCCCCCCCTCCCACATACAGATTATTTTATTGGTTAAGCATAAGATTAATTCCATAGATATATGTTTGATGTTAAAGGCTAGAGATAAAGTTTTGAATTATATATCACATATTGTTAAGGCACTTGATTCTTTCTCCATAGTTGTCTATAGTAAAGATGTACATGTGTAATTAAAAGAGTTATAGATATATTGAGCAAATGCTAAATTATATCATGTATTATAAATAATTTTCACAAAGTTTAATTATGAATAATGTGATATGTATATGTCTAAGGTTAATATAATGTAAAATAATTATGATGCATTATTAATAGAAACAATGTTAAGGCACATCTTTATGGTCCACATAAGATAAATATTAAATGCTTATGATAATGGGAAGAGTATTACAGCTAGAACAACCTTAACCTTGATTCTAAGATCGTCTAAATGGAAAAGTTTTATGTTGAATGATGTACATATATTGAAAGCAAGAAAAGGAAAGGACAATATGGAATTGATGAGTGAGTTTAGACTCTATGAAGAAAAATGAATTAAATGGCTATAGTATAATGCAATAAAGTATTTTTTTAATGAAATTTTTGGGATTTGACTTAGGTTAAATCCCTACCTCTCATTTATATTATCCTAAGAATCTAAAGTGGGGTAAATGAAAGCTACAAATATTTATGAGCTAATAAGTATAAGTTTTAGATTTAAGATATCAGAGAGCTATAAATGAGCTTCATCCATGAGTAATTAGGCTTGTTATGGATTCTAAATGCCTTAAGCCTTCCCATTCCCTAGCACTAACATGACTCAAAATATGAGTAATGACAAAATGACATTAGAGTTAAGGTTTATATGGTTAAACCTTTCATTCTAGAAAATAAATAGACAGAGATGAGAGATGATAGAAATGAAAAAAGATGTTTAAGTATAATTAGCAATGATTTATAGGGATACATGATTTCTTTTATGTCTTGTTAGTTCCTTAAGTTAGGAATATGCATTTAAGTGTTAATATGTTATATATGTTCAAGATGTAAAAGTTTACATGCTAAACATATAAAGTTAATGATAAATGTTATAAGTTGTAACAACCATTTTCATTTACAAATCATGGCATTCATGCCCAAAAATACGTATGCATAAAGGTTGATTCTTCAAACATACTCAATCTAAAATGTATTTAATGTACATATATATTAACTAATGTTCAAGACTAGTGACCATAAATCGATTCCTATCTAGATATATGTACATGACACAATGAGAGAGACAGTTGGAATTTAGCTAATGACATGTGGTCCATGTGTCTCTATGCAAAACTCTATGCACTAAAGTATCCAAACCTTATGCTTCAGTATCTGAAAAACATAATTGCGATTTGGTGAGTCATGACTCAATGAATAAAAACAATAATCAGATTCTTATGGCATAACTAATAATCCAATATCATTAGGATACATTACAATATAAGAATTGACTATGCAAGTACAAATGCAATAGATTGATTTTTGTTGTGACCATGAACGACAAATGTTGCTCCCAAGAATTCATATGATTCAAGTGGCATTTAATTTTGTTGGCCATTATATAACTAGTGAATCATTTTATCAATAACATGTGCCAATAGGACATATTAGTCTCTTTTTCCAAGTGATTTGCAAGTGTTTGACAAGTCAGTCACGATATCCTTTTAGTTCCATATGCAAGTGTTCATTCACAATGGTATACCAAGTAATCATTAAGAGTATATAATTCTAACTTTCCTATATTCACATGTAAAATGCAACAATTCAATCACATATATATGTAATAGAACATAATCACATCATAAAATTATCACACATACACATTAGAATCTAATTATAGTTTTTACTCTCCTTTTGATGTGACCAACCTTTATGGTAGGTTTGGTTCTCTCTCTATGGCTTTCGCAAGGTGTTGAGATCCTAAAATTTGATATATACATGTTTATAAGTATGTCAAAATGATTATGAATACTTAGTATTCAACTATGGCGTGATCCATGCAAGTGGACCTAGTGTTTATGCATATTTTTCTTATATGGCAGCCTGACCTTGCTACACTCTCAAAGTAATACCTCTAGATATGCTTATCCAAATGAATTGATTCTTTTTCTAAATAAACTAGACACATAATTGTACAACATAGTCAAACATCAGGTCAATATAAGACATACAAAAAAAGTGGTGAATTTTTAATTTTTCCCTTTCAATGTCAACTTAGTTTGAGTATGTCTTACATTCTTGCAAATATCTAAAATTTTATAAATCCAATTGCAAAAATAATTCACCAGAAGCTACAAAACACATAATTGAAGTTACTTATTGCCTAATTTAGTATATAAAGTCACTAAAATGAATGACCAATCTCAGGGTGAACAGGTTTTTAACATATTGACAATCAGTCATGATAAAGGGATAATATCTCATCAACCATGATAAATTTGGCAAAAATATTTTACAGGCATGTATATAAGACATAAATATACAACTTTCAAGTTTTTCACATCATCAAATTCTGAATTTACAGCCATTAAATTCTTAGAAAATAAAATTAAAATAGAGAAAGGTTTCATCGGGTTCAGGATCAGTCACAATCAATGAGCCATTTCTCTTTCCACATAAATAAATCAAGCACAACTACTTTACAAGTATTTAGAGGGGATATAACCCTAAATATTTTATGTTTTGTACTTTGTCTAAATCAGAACATAAGGTCATCATAATATATGAAAATAGAAAGACTAAGGAGATTTCAATTAGTTGTGAACTAGCCCTAAGAAGGAGCCATATCTCCTGACACACACCAAATTAAGAAAAATTGTTTTACAAGCAATTTAAATGGGGCATGAAGCTACAACTTTCATATTTTATAGATTCCTTAATTTCTCTTATAGGGTTATGAAATTGTGGGTACAAAATCTACTCTAACAATAAAACCAACACAATTAGCTATTGCTTCTTTTGAGCTTCAACTTCCATACATGAGTTCTACCTCAAATTACTCCATAATTCTTAGTAACCATGTATGATTAACATGTCATGAGGGAGTAATTTCATATGGGAAGAAGATAAATTAACTTATCTATTTTCCCATAATAAAAAAACTTAAGATTCCTTCTCAGTTAGCTCATTTTTCTCCCTCTCCTTCTTCTTCTTTTTCTTCTTCTTCTTCTTCTTCCTCCTTTCTTTCTTTGTTCCTTAGCTCTCTCTTTCTTTTATTGCCTCTCACATTATCCTTTATATTTTATTCATAAAGGATGAAAAATTCAACTTGTAAACCTGTTCTAATAAGACAAAATCGTGGTGTCTCATTTCCATTGGTTAGATGTTCACTTTTCCTCTTTTAATGGCTCTTCTTCACTCATTCATCACCTTCATCCATCTTCTAATCTCTATATGCTACTTATACTTTTGAATAAACTTTAAAAAACCATTATTTATAATGCTATAACATGCACACAACATAAGATAATTTACCATGCAACTATACAAACATTACATATATATTCAAGTGTCCCAAATGCAGTGGTGCAAGTGTTATCACATATCTAAATGGTCATTTATCCATTGAATATGTACAAGTGGTATTTCAAATTATTTATGCAATGCATATGTTTACGTAAGAATGCTAATGAATGTGGATATTGATGTTACATTTCTTCCTCTCTTATAAAGATTTCATCATCGAAATTCAATACCCATAAACAAATGAAGATATTGTCATTTAATGTTCTCTTGGTTTCCTATGTAGCCTCTTCTTGTGAGTGGTTTCTCCATAACACCTTAACCAAGGGATTTCTTGATTTCGTAACTATGTTGTCTTATAACCAATAATTTTTAGTGATTCTTCAATGTAACTTGCATTATTGCAATTGTTATTGTTGGATCCTTAACTATATGTGTAGGATCAAATTGATACTTTCTGAGCATATTCACATAGAATACATTATGAATTTGAGACATCTCTGGTGGTAGTGCTGGCATGTAAGCCAATGAACCGATTCTTTCTAGGATCCCATATATGTATTGAGGACTAAGTTTCCCCCTATTGCCAAATCGAATTATTCCTTTCCATAGTGAAACTCGAAGGAACACTTTATCTCCCACCTCATATTTCATTTCTATTATGTGTTGTTTTACATAGCTTTTTTGTCTGTCTTGTGCTGCTTTAAGTTTGCTCTTGATTACCTTCACCTTGTCCACAATGTCTTGCATTAGTTATGGCCCTTCTAAAACATGCATCCCTTCTTCATCCCAATAAATAGGACTTCGACATTTTATTCCATATAGGGCTTTATATGGTGCCATTTATATAATGTTATGATAATAATTATTATAAGAAAATTCATTTAAGGTAATATATTTATCCCATGCACCTTTGAACTCTATCACATAAGCTCGAAGCATGTCTTCAAGTGTTTAAATTGTCCTTTTTGATTGCCCATCTATATGAGGATGAAAAGCAGTACTGAAACTCAACTTGGTATCTAAAACCTATTGTAAACTAACCTAAAATCAAGATGTAAATTATGGATCTCTATCCAATACAATGGACACTAGAACACCATGAAATATGACATTTTCATCCACATATTTCATAGCTAAGTGCTTAAGTGAGCTACCCCATCGAATAGGCAAAAGTGAGCTAACATAGCTTGTCTATCAATGGTCACTCATATAGCATCATTCTTCTTTAATGGTCTCGATAACCCATATACAAAGTCCATGGTTATTCTTTCCCATTTTCATACTAGAATCGTCAATGGTTTCAATTTTCTAACTGGTGCTTGATGTTCCGTTTTGATTTGTTGATAAGTCAAACATGTTGAAACATAGGTTACAATATTTTTTTTTTATTTTAGGCCACTAAAAATGTGTTCACATGGTATTATACATTTTCATCATTCCTAGATGCATGGCATATGAAGCATTTTGTGGTTCTTCTAGGATTTCTCTTTGCAAGTTATCAACATTAGGCACACAAATACGAGAACCCAACATTAAGGTATCATTTTGAATATCAAAATCACTATGTCTCCTTTGTTTTACCATTTCAATCATTCTATGTAACTTTGGTTCCTTGCCCTGTGCTTATTTAATTCGATCATGCAACATTGGTCTCACTTGAAAAGTAGCAATCAATACCCCATTCTTTTGTATGCTTAGTTCTATATTTATAGCTCATAATTGAACTAAATAAGATCATGGAAATACCTATAAATGATCTACACTACTTCTTGATTTCCTTCTCAAAGTATTAATAACCACATTTGCCTTCCCTACGTGATACTCAATAGTGCAATTATAATCTTTTAGTAGTTCTAACCATCACCTCTGTCTCATGTTTAATTCTTTTTAGCTTATCAAATACTTCAAGATCTTATGATCTGTAAATATCTAAAAGGTTTCTCCATACAAGTAATGTCTCCATATTTTTAAAGGAAATGCAAGGACAACAAGTTCTAGGTCATGTATTGATTAAGATAATTCATAAGGTTTTAATTGTCTAGATGCATATGCAATTACCTTACTATCCTACATTAAAACACATCCCAAACCTTGATGAGTGGTATCACTATATACTACAAATCCTTCATTACTGGTAGGAATGACTAACACTGGAGCAGATATTAATCTATCTTTTAATTCATCAAAATTCTCTTGACATACTTTAGACCACTAAAATGCTGCATTTTTTCGAAGTAACTTAGTCAAATGAGTAGCTATAAATGAAAACCCCTCAATAAATCAATGATAATACCCAACTAATCCTAAGAAACATCGAACTTTCGCAATATTCTTTGGGGTTTCCCATTTTATTATTGCTTTAATTTTGTTTGGATCCATCTCTATGCCCCTTTTAGAAATTATATGTCCTAAAAATACCACATGGTCAATCCAAAACTCACACTTACTTAATTTAGCAAATAGTTATTTTTTCTCTTAAAATTTGCAACACAATCCTTAAATATGGTTCCTACTCCTCTTTGCTTCTTGAATATATTAGTATGTCATCAACAAACATAATTATAAATTTGTCTAAGAAAGGCTAGAACACTTTGTTCATAAGAGCCATAAATGCAGCTGGTACATTAGTAAGACCAAATGGCATCACTAAAAATTCATAATGCCCATACCTAGTTTAAAAAGCTATCTTTGGTACATCTAGGTTTGAAATTTTGAGCTGATAATATCCTAATTTCAGGTTAATTTTAGAAAATACTAATGCTCTTTGTAACTAGTCAAACAGATCATCTATCCTTGGTAAAGGATACTTGTTCTTCATAGTAACCCAATTTAACTACTTGTAATCAATACATAGGCACATTGTCCCATCTTTCTTTTTAACAAATAATATTGGAGCACCCCAAAGTGACACACTAGGTCTGATGAATCCCTTTTCAAGTAGTTCCTACAATTGGGTCTTTAATTTTCTCAACTCAGCTAGAGTCACCTATAAGGTGGAATGGATATCGGTGTAGTTCCTAAGACTAGTTCAATTATGAATTCTATCTCCCTATCAAGTGGCAAACTAGGTAAGTCAACTGGGAACACATTTGGAAACTCATTTACCATGAAAATATTCTCAAGTAATTCATTTATGAACCTTATATCTACTAAATGTGACAAATGAGCTTCACAACCATTTTTAATCATGCAAAAAGCCTTGATAGCAGAAACTAGACATGTAGGTACAATTTACTTTTCCCCTTAAAACATAACCCTTGTATGATTTGGAGATTCCATAATAACTTCCTTAGTAAAACAATTCACTATTGCATGATATTTGGACAACCAGTTCGTACCCAATATTACATCAAATTCACGAAGTGGCAACAATATTAGATCAACATTCAACTTAACCTCATCAATATGAATCACATTATCATAATATACCTTATCCAAAATCACCACATATCTCAAAGGAGTACCAACACATAGATTAAAACCTAAAGATTGATGCTTACTATAGAATTGTGATGCCATGTTCAATGAAATGCATGAATGTATGGAGCTTGGATCAATTAATACGTCCACTTCTAAATCATGGGGAAAAAGTTTACCAGTGATTACTTTTAGAGCAACAACAACTGCTTACCTAGTCATGGAAAATACTCTAGCCTATGTAAGGGATCTAGAACTCTGACCTTTTGATCTGCTCATACCTTGGTCAATTGTGATTGTTCTACCTTTGCCCTTGCCAAATGATACTCCAACTTGGCTTTGACCTCTTCCTACATATGATGAAAATCCTAATCCTTTACCTTTATAGTTAGAGTAAACACCCCTAGCACTGGACTGTGATGGTGTATAATCTTTATATTTATATTTCTTTCTATTAAAATCTCACACAAACTTAATAGGCCTTATTTTTGCTCGCTGCTCTATCCTTTCTTTTTCTAATCTCCCCACCCTAATTGCAGCAACTTTTAGCTTGGTATAACTTTCAAGATCTGTAGTTGTGATCATATTTTTGATCTCATATCTTAGTCCCTCTTTAAACTTTTGACCATTTTTATTTACAAATCATGGCATTCATGCCCAAAAATACACATCCATAAAGGTTTATTCTTAATACATACTCAATCCAACACATATTTAATGTATATATATGTTAACTAATGTTCAAAACTAAGGGCCACAGACCCGATTCCTATCTAGATTTATGTACATGACACAAGGAGAGAGAGTTGGAATTCAACCAACAACCTGTGGTCCATGTGTCTATATGCAAAACTCTATGCGCCAAACTATCTAAACGTTATACTTTATGATTTGGTGAGTCATGACTGAATGAATAAAAATAATAATCAAATTCTTATGTTACAACCAATAATCAAATATCATCAGGATACATTAGAAGTATAAGAATGACTATGTAAGTGCAAATGTAATATATTGATTTTTGTTGTGACCTTGCAAGGTAAACACTACTTCTGGGAATTCATAGGATTCAAGTGACATTTGATTTTGTTGGCCAAAATAAAATAAGTGAATCATTTGATCAATAATATGTGTCAATAGGACATATTGGTCCCTTTTTCAAAGTGATTTGCAAGTGTTTGACAAGCCGATCACAATACAGTTTTAGTTCTATGCACAAGTGTTCATTCACAATGGTATACCAAGTAATCATTAAAAGCATAAAATTCTCACTTAACTTGCATTCACATGTAAAATGTAACAATTCAATCACATATATATGTAGTAGAACAAAACCACATCAAAAAATTATCACACATACACATTAGAATCTAATTATGGCTTTTACTCACATTTTGATGTGACCAACCTTTATGGTAGGTTTGGTTCTCTCTCTAGGGCTTCCTCAAGGTGCTGAGATCCTAACATTTGATACATATATGGTTATAAGTATGTCAAAATGATTATGAATGCTTGGTATGCAAATATGGTGTGATCCATGCAAGTGGACCTAGTGTTTATGCATATTTTCCTTACATGGTAGCTTGACCTTGCTACACTCTCAAAGTAATAACTCTAGATATACTTATCCAAATGACTTAATTCATTTTTTCAAATAAACTAGACACATATTGATACAACATAGTCAAATTTCAGGTCAATATTAAATATATAGAAAAAGTGGTGAATTTTTTAATTTTTCCCTATTTCAATATCTTCTCAGTCTGAGTAGGTCTTACATTCTTAGGAATATCTGAAATTGTACAAATCCAATTGTAAACAAAATTTCCAAAAGTTACAAAACACATAATGCAACATTTTTATCTTTTACTCATTCTCTAGTTTAGTCTATAAAGTCACCAAAACAAATGACCAATCTTAGGGTGAGCAGGTTTTTAGCATATTGATAATCAGTCATGATGAAGGGACAATATCTCATCAACCATGATAAATTTGGAAAAATTATTTTATAAGCATGTAGATAAGACATAAATATACAACTTTCAAGCTTTTCACATCATCAAATTCCAAATCTATGGACATCAAATTCTTGGAAAACCAAATCAAAAGATAGATGAGGTTTCATCGGGTTCAGGGTCAGTCACAATCAATGAATCATATCTCTTTCCACACAAACAAATTAAGCACAACTACTTTGCAGGTATTTAGAGGGAATATATCCCTAAATATTTCATGTTTTTCACTTTGTCTAAATTAGAACATAAGGTCATCAAAATATATGAAAATAGAAAGACTGAGGAGATTTCAGTTGATTATGAACTAGCCCTAATGAAGGTGCCATATCTCTTGACACACACCAAATTAAGTAAAAATGTTTTATATGAATTTAGATGGGGCATAAACCTATAACTTTCATATTTTATACTTTCTCTAATTTCTCTTATAATGTTATGAAATCGTAGGTACAAAATCTACTCTAACAGCAAAACCAACAAAATTAGCTCTTGTTTCTTTTGAGCTTCAACTTCCATACATGAGCTCTACTCAAATTACTCCATAATTCTTAGTAACCATATGTGATTAACATGTTATGAGGGAGTTATTTTATTTAAGAAGAAGATAAATTAACTTACCTATTTCCCTACAACCATAAAAGCTTAGGATTTCTTCCTAGGCAGCTCACTTTTCTCTCTGTCCTTCTTCTTCTTCTTTTTCATTTCTTTCTTTCTTCCTTAGCTCTCTCTTTTCTTCTATTTCTCCTCATGTTTATCCTCTATATTTCTCTGTATTTTGTTCCTAAGGATAACAAATTCAACTTGTAAACCTATTCTAATAAGATAAAATCATGATGTATCATTTCCATTGGTTGGAAGTTCACTTTTCCTCTTTTAGTCCCTTTTCTTAACTCCTTCATCAGCTCCATCCATCTCCTAATCCCCATATTCTCCTTACACTTTTAAATAAGCTCCAAAATACCATTATTTATAATGTTATAACATGCGTACAACATAAGATATTTTGCTATGTAACTATACAAACATTACATATGTATTCAAGTGTGTCAAATGCAATGGTGCAAGTGTCATCATCGTGCTTGCCAATTCACATATCTAAATGATCATTTATCCACTGCATATGTTCATTTGGGATTGCAAATTATTTATGCAATGAATATGTTCATGTAAGAATACCAATTAATATGGATAGGGATGTTACATAAGTTCAGTTGTGCTTGAAGCTATAAACTCAAGTACAATTTATGCTTAACATGTTATGACACTAAGGCATTTAATGATAAAATTTATATATGTATCTGTATGGTATGCTATGAAATTATATGATTATTTTTGTGATATTTTATGCATGATTAGATTTATAGAGATGAAGGATAAGTTCATAATGATAAGATGAAGCATAATGATAAGTTTTAATATGTCATATGTTATAAGTTGATGCAAATGATAATAAATGATAGGTATATGAATGGTATAATTGTATAGTAACATGATATTATGTAAGTTATGATATGATAATATAGAATATGAGCATTATAAAATATGATATGATTTAAGAAATAGGAAATGATATAATGTTATAAAAGAAAAAATGATGTGATGATATGGAATATAAATATGATGATGTGATAGAAAGATAAGGAATGGTAATGTGAAAATAGAGATAGAGTGATAAAAATGATGATAAGTGAAGACATAAAAGCATAAGAAATAGAGTTAAGATTAGAGATTGATTTTATTCAATTATGTTTATCTTTTTTTATACTAGAAAAGGGAAGTGATAGTTTTAAGGGGTATGAGATTTGTTCCCAATCAAGAAAGGGTAGTGGAATCTCTTAATTGTAGTTATGGAGTACCTCACATAATCATAACATGTCATTCTAAGATTTAAAATGAGATTTGAAACTCAGGATATTTTAAATGATTTTATAAGTTATATGAGCAATTGAAATGAATTTTAGGAGATTTTAAATCCCTTCCACTCTATAGTTCCTTATGAATAGACATAAATTAACTTTAATTATTTATTTATGATCCAAGATTGATAAGTATAAGTTAAGAAAGAGTTAGGAATGAATGGTATACAGATTCAAGGTCAAATCTAGTAAGAGGGAAATTTGTAAGGTCTGGAACTTGATTTTTAAGGATCTCTTATACATAAGGACTCCTTTCCCCTACCTAATGAGTATCAGAAGGACAAATTTGATGAGATGATAATGATTTTAATGATATAATGATGATTAATTAAAAAATAATATGAGTTAGAAAGAATGACTAAGAAATATAAAGATGAAAAATGTTAAGTCATAATGAGGAAGTAAGTGTATGTAAGATAAGATATGTAAGTAAGTATACGTATGAAATGATGATTACTGAACATGTACAAATAAAGGTACTAGAGGTGTAATAATAAGGAATATGTCAATATTATGTATGGAATAAATTTATGTTAAAGGACATGCTAAAAGGAATGAGAAAGGATGATGAAAGCCAAGTTTAGTGCATAATCTTTCGATGGCTACTATGGCATGTAAGTGAGCTTAATTTATGATTAAATGACATCTTAAAGTATTTTAGATATATTTTAATCTTCAAAGATTTATTATTAAAGTGTATTAAAGGAATGAACAAAATGTTGGAAGCAAAGCTTCCAAAAGGTTGGAATGCTTTATTCAGGTATTTTAGTCTTTTTATAGTTTTTTGTTTTATTTTATTTTACTTTTTTGTCTAAATGTGCTTCTAACTCTATTTTTCATCAGTTTTCATGCCTAAAAGTTAGTGTTTGAAGTGTATTGAGAAAAATAACAGAAGGTTGGAAGCATATATTTCATAAGGGTTATGGGTTGGAAGTAGCATTTTGATGGACTTTTTCCAAAATACTTTATTTGGGCATTTTAGTATTTTTACACTCTTTCTCTTTATATTTTTCCTAAACATGACTATAACTCCATTTTTCATTGGTTTTCAATACCTAGAACATAAATAAACTCATTTTCTATCAATGGCCAGTAGATCAAACATAGAGAAATCAAGTAGCTTAACATTTTTTTTCTCCATCTTTTGAGCTTAGTTCTATGATTTCCTCTTTCTTTTTAGTAAGTCCCCCATTTTCTGTCATTTACATATATATGGTTTATAATTAAATAAGTATTTTTAGGATGCTTTTAAGACTATTTGGTGATGAGAGATGAAGTTTAGTGTTAGTATAACATCAAAAGTGATATGGTCTTCAAAAGGTGTCTTAAAAGTGATTGAAGTGTGTGGTCTATTTCTTTGGTTCTTGATGATTGATTGTTAATTAGTGTTCTAATATTCATTTTTTAGAAGATAATTATGCATAATTGGTGCTTTATACCTTGATTGAGCTAAAGGCAATATTGATGTAATATTCAATTGAAGCTTTAAAAGGAGTTAATGTATATTAATTACATGAATTCTTGCTAATTATTGACTTCGTAAATGTTAGTTGGCATCCTAAACTTCTTACTTACATTAAGAATTAAGGCTTTAATGATGTTTATAACCTTAGTTATATTGAGTTAGATATTGATATTTTAACAAGCTTATGATTGTTCCTTATGTAAATGAGTTTTAATTACAAGAATAATTGATGTAGTTTAAGTTTCTTAATATTATTTGATTTCTTAAATATCATATAACTTTATAAACTTGAGGTTTATAGTTATGTTCAAGTCTTGAAGGATTTCTTACATCCTAGCTTAAGTGGAGTTAGGATGTCTTACATCCTTATTAAAGTGGAGTGAAGTATGGAAGTCATAATGGATAAATGGATGGGTTATGATGAGAAATAAGTAAGTTGAAGGATTTAAAAGCACAAATTAATGATTATGAAATGAGTTAAAGATTTTAACTATGGATTAATATATAACTATATAATTATGTTAATATTGATACTATGAATAAGAAAAAAAGGAAAATAGTGACAATGAGCTAAGTATGAAGAATGATAGCAAAGTTATAAGCCAAAACTAATGAAAGTTATGTTTACATGATTGATTAACGTTTAGGACTTCATTCTCTCTATAAGGGCTTTTTTCACTATTATGTTATATGTTATGTGTTATATGGATGAGTTTGAGTAACTTTTTATATTTTAGGTGTTATAGTAATAATGTAATGAATATCTATACTTAGGCATATATGTGGGCGAGATTATTAAGAGCAAGGCTAAGGCAAAAAGATTGAGAAAGGGAAAATCCTAAGCAAGGAAGAGCTATGACTAGCAATGAAAGATGAGAGTTTTTAGTTTCTTTTCATTGTCTATTGTATGCATGCTTCATGAGTTTAAATGTATAGGCCATAGTAGGTCAAGATATGTTAATATAAAAGTCATATGCATTTTTTATATGAATTAAATGAAATAACATGATATAAATTGATGACAAATTAGTGCTATATAAATAACCCCTTAAATTGTAAGCACACAGGTCATCAAGTAATAAAGTGTATAAGAGTACGAATATCGTTCCCTGGAGGATCACACAATAAGTACTAAGTGTCTTGTTCATTAATCTTAATTGAAATAATGTTTAAACAAAGAAATAAAACTAATTAAATAATAAGCAAAGTTTTTGTAAAGAAAATAATCAGTAGAAAAAGTTAGTTAGGGGGTTCAACTTCACTTTATGACATTCTAATGGGTTCCTAATCTTTTTCTAATTGGTTCATTCATTAAGTGCTACTATCAAGTTACTATGGTGATCAATTAATCCATCTTAAGTAAAAATTGACATATAAGGCCATGTTAAGCTAAACGTTCCTCAACTCAAAAGGTAGACATCATGCAATTGCCTCACAAGCTAAGACTATAAGGATAGCAATGGTTTGTTAAGGTTCTTCAACTCAATGACAAAAATAAAATAATTATTGAAGGATCCATTTTATGAAAAGCATGTCTCCATTGTTAATTCAAGGAAATAAGATGATTAATGGCTAGTTAATCAAACATGAATAACTCAATAATTTTAGCATAAATAATGAAGGAAACTAAAAAGACTTATATTAACAAATCCCAATATAAGTCATACAAGAGCCATTTATAACCCTAGCATAAAGATAATTAACTCATAATATAAGAAAAAGAAGAAGAAATAATCAAACTAATGATATTTGAAGCCATAGACTTCAATTATGGAAGCTCTTGAATGATTGCCTTTTTGCTCCTAAACCCTTGCTTGATTTATTTCTTCATTTTTTGGATGGCTATTCGATGCCCTTGATAGTTTATTGATGCCCTAATTCATGGGATTTTTCCTTTTTAAAATAGTGCTCTTGAGGTGTTTACTAAGTAGAAAGCTTATGGGATTGAAAAAGGAAGAGTTTGGAAGGCTTTACAAACCTCGGTTTTAGGTTTCCAAGGCATAAGCCACGCTTCAAAGGCATACGACTATGTGTTGAGGTGCACAACCATGTGTCAAGGGTGTATTTTTTTAATACATTATGCCTAAATTTGCTTCTTAGGTGCATGGTCATACAACTTGGCCATGCAACTTGAGATTGACTTTTGACCTCAAAGATGGTCAAATTAGCTCAAATGTAAAACATAAAACTTATAGCCCTCTGTCTTATCTTTTCAATGGATTTCAAATAACCACATTTAAAGCTTTTTAGAGAGAGATATGATTAAAATCTCAAGCAATACTTAAAATTAAAACTTAGGTTGCCTTCTCTTACTCTTTGACCACTATTCTCTTGTTTAAGCCTTCAAAACACAAATTTACTTCTTTTAATCCTTTTCATATGAAAAATTAACATAACATCATCAATATTTAGAAGGAATTAATTATAAAATGTATGTAAATTATGCACTCAATAAATTCCCCCAAACTTAAACTTTTGTTTATCCTTAAGCAAGAACTAATCCTACAAAAATCCAATAAGTCAAATAATCAAGAATAAGTGCCAGTGCCTTAAGAAGAATTTTATCTCAGTGATAACCAAACTTTTCATCAATTAAGCGAATGGACTTATAACAACCAGTTCCTAATTAACATGCTTTATTTACAATCGATTAACACAATAAAGTATGTGTGTGTCTTGGCAACATATTTCATTCAACATTTCAATTTCTAATCACACAAAACTCAAACAAGATTCAACTTTTACTTCATAGATGTCACACTTGACCATAGGCAAAACTATCCCACCTTTCTCCACTAATGTAGATCTTAGCATCCTATGGATCATAAAGTATTTTTAGGCTTATAATCAAAGACAATAGAATTTGGCTAAGATATTAGTTATAACAATGGTGTGAAGTATGATGAAACATTCCATGTGAAATGCCCATAACTGCTTTTTAAATTTCATCCATAATACCCCTTTTTGCTTTCCTTTCGGTGGCTTGCTTTTTCCTTTTCTTTCTTTTTCTCATCATTTTTCATTTCTTTTTTTCATAATACTTTTTCTTTTTGTTCTTTCTTTTTTTTTTATTTTCATCTTTTTATTTTTCATTTTTTTGAATGACAAAAGTAAATGATATACATGTGAGCACAATATCAAAGTATCAATTTGCCAACCCCTAAACTTGAATTGATCCTTATGGTGCAAAATATAATAATAAATGAGCCCTTTTTGAAAATTCTTCAAATATGCACATGAATGAGCCAACACACAACATATCATTATATAACCATATCCTAACTCTATTCTTTTAATAGGGAAGGTAAAAGATAATTTGGGTTATATGGTTATAATGAGGGAAATGTTATTAATACTTATAAGGTGTATTAATTAAGCCTCAAAGGGGTAACAAGGGATAACACATAATAAGGTATGGATAAGGAATAATGGGGCAATTAAACAATGCCTTAATCATTTTCTTAAAGTTGTCAAGTTCTAGGATTTTGCCTCAAAAGATGGTTTAACAAGTTCTAGCATGTGTAGAAGTGTCCACTCACCTAAGTCATGCATAATTATCAATTTCAATTTTAAAATCCATATTTTACTGAGGTATGCTCAAATTGTTCTATTATGATAATTAACTATAAATCAAACATATTGAGCAAGACCAAATCTCAACTTAAATGATTCAAATAAGTGGTTATCAAATTCTTCATTGATTCTTCATCTTTAGACCTCAAAACTATCGTTTAATCATCTAAATTATCAAATTTCATATTCAAAGCACAATTTAAGCATATAAAATCCCTAATTCCTTTAAACTTAAATTCATGATTATCCTCAATGATGTAATGAATACAAAAGAGATAAAAAGGATAAATAATGATTACCTTAATGGAAGCAAGAGAAACAAAATTTGTAATTAAGCATGCAAGCAAAAGCTAGGAAAACAAAATATAAAACAAAAAGGCACATAGCAAAAATAAAATAAAACATGTTAATTTAAGGGCATTAGTTTGACTAATAAGAGTTTTCACTTAAGTTTTACCTTAGGTTTGTGAATGTCCTTTATTAAGATTGGATGTATGCAATTTATTGGACTCAAACCCTTTAAATCAGTCATGACCAAATCCAAATACTTATTTCTTTTTATCGACCTATTTTCTTGTTCATGGTTTATGTCAATAAAGATTAGGACATAAAAGGTATCATATTCTCCAAAATATGCATGATCATAAAGTTAAGGGAATGGGTCTAATTTATCAAAATGTAAAAGATAAAGGGGTGTCTTTGTTGTTTCATCATAGTTCAATGCATCAGTAAGGAAGAGAGAAAATGGGTTAGTATTGTGAATTTCAAAAGGGAAAGGATTATTGACCTTGCATTCCTTAATAATAAACCCTTTCAATTCTTACCGATTTAGATTTGTCCAACTCAAAACTTCCTCCTTTATAATGACAAACTTCACGCTCATGCTTATCTTTTTCATTAATACCTAAGCAACTCTCCTCCTCTATAAGTGGCTTTTCTTATGGTTTACATTCCTCAATGAGCCCTTTGTACTCCTGAATAGGCATATAAGGATCATTTTCCTCCTTTGGATTATCTTTCTTTATTAGTTATTTATCCTTGTCTTTTTCATTCTTGGTTCCTCCCTCCTCTTTCACTTTTAAATTGAGCTCCTTGTCGATCTTTAATGTAATTTCCTTAACTTGCTTCATAAGGTTGGGCTCGAAGGTACTATTTAAGGTCCCATGAGATATAAAGTTTAAATCATATTCCATTGGTCCCATTTGAATCTCAATGCTATGGAAGGAGGAAGAGGTATAACTTTCTAAATTTGCATATAGTCTTTTTGTGCATTTGTTCTATCCCAGCATCAATTTTGGTGATGAATTACTCTAATTGCATTTCTAGGTTAGACTTTGCCTCTTAGGGTTGGAAAGTTGATTGTTCATGAAAATAGGGGGAGATTGAAGATTTGGGTTTAAATAATTGTCATTAGATCAAGAAAAGTTAGGGTGGTTTTGCAACCATGGTTGTAGGTGTTATAGTAAGTGTTGTTGTGCTGGTGCTTGAAATTACCCATAAAATTGACTTAATCTTATACAAAAGGATTATGTATGTGGCATGTTACACTTCTATGGCCAATCTCCCTACAAAATTCACATATCACCTATAAAAAAGAAGAATAACCCATATTAGAAGTCATGAAACTTATTTGCTTAATAAGGATATAGTGCCTTGAATGCATCTATATCATGAAGTTTTAATTATGTACAAAAAATAAAAAGAAAAGTAAAAAGCACAAACTATATAAAAATGAAAAGAAAATTCTAGAGTAATATATAAATAATTTCTTAGTATTAACAGTCATTGATCCCTGGCAACAGTGCTGAGTGTTATATAAATAACCCCTTGAACTACAAGTGCATAGGTCATTAAGTAATAAAGTGTATAAGAATATGGATATCATCTAGTGAGGATCACGTAATAAGTACTAAGTGTCTTATTCCTTATATTATATTGAAATCTTAATTAAAATAAGGTTTAAACTAAGAAATAAAATTAATTAAGCTATAAACAATGTATTTGCAAAGAAAACAATCAATAGAAGAAGTTAGCTAGGGGTTCAACTTCACTTTGTGACTTTCTAATGGGTTCCTAATCCATGTCTAATTGGTTCATTCATCAAGTGCTACTATCAAGTTATTATGATATCAAATTAATCCCTCTCAAGTAGAAATTCACATATAAGAATATGTAAAGCTAAAGGTTCCCCAACTCAAAAGGTAGACAAAATGCAATTGCCTCATAAGCCAATACTCTAAGGATAACAATGGTTTGTTGAGGTTCCTCAACCAAATAACAAAATAAGGGAATTACTGAGGGATTCATTTTATGAAAAACATGTCTCTATTATCGATTCATGGAAGTAAGATGATTAATGGCCAGTTAATCAAACATGAAGTACTCAACAATTGTTAGCATAAATAATGAAAGAAACCAAAAAGACTTAGATTAAGAAAACCCAATATAATTTGTACAAGATCTATTTACAACCCTAGCTTAAAGTTAAATAGCTTATAATGGAAGAAAAAGAAGAAGAAATAATCAAATTGATGATATTTGAAGCCATAGATTTTAATTCTTAAAACTTTTAAATGATTGCCTTCTTGCTCCTCTTTGCTCCTAAACCTTTAGTTGATTTATTTCTTCGCTTTTGGATGGTTTTACCTCTTTAAATAATGTTCTTAAAGTGTTTAGTAAGTAGGAAGATTGAGGGAATGAAAAAAGAAGAGTTTGGAAGGCTTTAAAATCTCATTTTTAGGTTTCTAAGGGCATATAGTTGTATTTTGAAGGCACACAATAATGTGTCAAGGTACATGACCATGAGTTGAGGGTGTGTGTTTTGAATACATTTTGCCTAAATTTGCTTCTAAGCCTGATGGTTGTGCAGCTTGGCCAAATGAATTTACAATTGACTATTGACATTGACAATGGTCGAATTAGCTTAAGTACAAAACATCAAAGTTATAGCTCTATGTCTTAGCTTTCCAATGGCTTTTAAATCAATTTATTTTATACTTTTAAGAGGGAGATATGCCAAAATATTAAGCAGTGCTCAAAACTAGAACTTAGGTTGCCTTTTTTTGGTTTTTGACCATTTTTCTCCTTTTTAAGCCTACAAAATACAAATTTACTTCCTTTAATCCTTTTCATATAAAAAATTAACATAACATCATCAATGTTTAGAAGGAATTAGTTATGAAATATATGTAAATTATGTTCCAAACACAAATCAAGGAAGCACCAGACAAGAAGAACTAATCCAATACACAAGATCAATGACAAGGCCTTAAGAATTTTAAAAAATATTTGGGTAAGCACAAATTGGTCATTTCTATACTTTAATTTCATGTGTGGACCCTCAAGATGAAATCTATAAGTCAAACTCTTCAAATGGATCAATTTGCACTAAAAATATTCTATAAGAATCTTTAAGGTTCTAAAAGTTTCCATGAAGGTTATAAATGATTCTAATAAGCTATTAAGGTATTCTAAACATCTTTTGTTCCAAGAAAATAAATCCTAAGAAGACACATAGAGGGGGCTGCCAAGGCATGGTCAAAAGGTCAATAATGCCAAGTCAATATCTTTCAAGATATACTAGATCTCAAGAATCTCCTATTTTTTTCCTTTATTGGTTGAATCTCATTTCTTCTTTAGTGTAGGATTTAATTTTTTCTTCATTAGTATTATTAGCTAATGTTTTAGGAATTTTTTTTCTTCTTCTTGGCCGAGTAGGCATAAGTCCTTATTCCTATTTAGTTTTCTTATATTTTCTAGAATAAGATTAAGTCTTTTGTTCTTAGTTAGTGAAGCATTATAATGCCTACAAATAGGCCATCAAAAATGTGTACACAAAACTTTTATCATTAATGTAATTCCAATTTTCTTGTGAGAAAATTCTCTTTTTTGGTTCTAAAAAGACTTATTGAATTTTTCAAGTAAAGGCTTGGTCCATTCAAACTAGTTTAAACCTAAACTTAAAATTGACTTAGTTAATCTTAGATTTGGCTTAAAATCCTTTAATTCTTTATAACTTAGGTTGTTATAAATAAGTTTTCTAGTAGTCTAGGTCGGGAATTAGAGTTTTCTTGATTTGATTGGTTAATAGATCCTTAGCATCAGTTTCAATATTACATACAAGTTTGAGACAAAATTACCCATGTTTGTATCATTTGGTATCAGAGCTTTGGATTCATCAACCAAATATGCATTTCTTTTTTTCTTGTTGTTTGTGTCCTATTTCGTTTTGGTCTTTATTCTTCATTTAATTAATTCTTTTTTTTTCTTTTTATTAGTTAGCAACTTCTTCTTTTTCTTTTACCATAATTTGTTTTCTTCTTGTTCTTGTTAAAGTTTGATTGTTTCTTATGTTCTTTGTGTTAAGCTATTTGATTAGCATTTATTAAAAAAGAAAAGTAAAAAATAAAAAAATAAAAGAAAAGAAAAGCAAAAGAAAGAAAAGAAGATAGAAAATTGCTCATTGCTTATTCGAAAAGAAAAGGTGCGAATTGTAAAGCAAATCGGCTTAAACTCTTTTTAAATCATTGTTTTGAGATCAAATTAAGCTATTTGTAATGTTTCTCTATTAAACTAAGTTCTTTGTAAAGTTTCTCTTTCTATTTTCCTTTGAAATTCCATTTTGGGTAGCTAAGTAACTAGTCTTAGTATTTTTCTTTTTATTTTGTCATATGTTTGTTTTCCTTGATTCCAAAGTTATATTAAAGTTTGGTTTTGCTTTGTTTGAGTTATGATTGTGCTTGATTTTGATAATCTTAGCTCTAATCTCATAAGAATTAGAAGAAAATAATTAGAGTGGTAAAAGAAAAGAATGGTAAGCACATAAGAGGGTAAAAGCTAATGTGTGTGAAACACAAGTGTGAGTGCCATCTTTTGAGTGAAAATACATGAGGGAGTGTTTTTGTTAGGATTTTCTTTATTTTCATTGTTTCCATAATGATAGATACCAAAGAAAAATACTTAATGAAGCACATACTAGATAAGATGGACCAATTGTTGGATAGTTATCAAAAGGTGCAAGAAAGCATAAAGAGGATAAAGTAAAGCTTATTCACAAACTAAGCCAAAGGATTTAGTTGATGTTTCTAAAGATAAACCCAAAACTAAAACTCCTTCTCAAAGCTAAAACTCCTTTTCAATCATGTGAAGTTACATGTTTTAGAAGCTACGAGTTTGAGTATATTACTTCTCAATGTCTAAATAAATAGGTTATTGATCATAGTAGAGAATGGTGATCTATAAAGTACTAGCTTAAATGATGAGATGGGACCATTAGAGGATTGTTCTGATGTTAAAATTGAAAGTTTCATTTAGGAAGTTGATGAAGGTGAAAGGGTAATGAGAGAGAGAAAGTACGCATGAAAGAAAAAAAAATGTACGCATGAAAGAAAAAAATAAAAAATTATGTAGTAAAAGGAAAGCTATTAAAAAATCATAAAAAGGTATGAGAAAAGAGAGGAAAAATGAGAGAATCAAAGGGATGTACCAAAAAAAAGAGGTGCATGTAAAAGAAGAGGGTGGGAAAAAAGATTTTATGCAAAAGAAAGTGATGTGAGAAAAGTCTATTTATACTAAATATCCATGATTTTACTCTTATATAAAGAGACATGTTTTGCACTAACGACTTAGAAAATTATTTGCCTCATGTTTTTATGTCTTTTTTAAAGGAGTTTGAAGGTTTGTTCCTCAAAGAGGTAGGACTACCATTGTTAATAGGAATTGAGAATCAAATTGACTTCATCCGAAGCTCATAAATTCTAAACAAGCCACCATACCAAAGTAATCTCGAGGAGACAAATGAACTATAAAGACAAATGGATGAGCTTTTGGAAAATGAGCTAATTTGAGAGAGCATGAGTCCATATGTGTGCTAGTTTTGCTTGTTCCTAAAAAGGATAAGACTTAGAGGATGTGTGCAGATTGTCATGTTATCAACTAAATCACCATAAAGTATAGAAATCCCATTCCTATGCTAGATGACATGTTAGATGACTTACATGGTGCATGCATGTTTTCTAAAATTGATCTTAAAAGTTGATATCATCAAATAAGAATAAAAGAGAGGGGTGAATGGAAAATCATTTTTGAAACAAATATGGTTTGTACGAATGGTTAGTTATGCCTTTTGGGTTAGCTAATGCACTTTGTACTTTCATAAGATTGATGAACCATGTTTTGTGTGCTTATATTGGTAAATTTATAATTGTTTACTTTGATGACATTCTTTTGTATAATAAGTCTTTATAAGAGCATTTAGAGCATGTTAGATTAGTCTTTAAAAGAGCATTTAGAACATCTTAGATTAGTTTTTGATATTTTGTAAAAAGAAATATTATTTCTTAACCCTAAAAGTGTTTTTTTTTGTACAAGGAAGTTTGTTCTATTAGGTTTTGTAGTTAGTGCCTAAGGAATTAAAGTAGATGAAGAAAAGATTAAAGCAATAAATGAGTGACCTATTGCAAAATCTATTAGAGTTATATGATCCTTCCATGGCTTGGCGAGTTTCTTATAAACATTATTTATAATTTTAGCACCTTAGTTGCTCCACTAACTATAGTAATAAAGAAAAGTGTGGGATTTAAATGTAGGGATGAGCAAGAGAATGTTTTTAATTTGCTTAAAGTAAAATTAACTTTGGCACATTTGCTGTCTTTACATTATTTTTCTAATGCCTTTGAAATTGGATGTGATGTATCAGGTTTAGGGATTAGAGCCATACTTATATAAGAAGGGAGGCTAATAACATATTTTAGTGAAAAAGCTTAGTGGAGCTTTTTTAAAGTGCCCAACCTATGACAAAGAGATGTATGCACTTATGAAAGCATTATAAACATGGTAACTTTACCTATGGCCTAAAGAATTCGTGATCCACACCAACCATAAAAGCTTGAAGTACCTTAAAGGACAACAAAAGCTTAGCAAGTGACATGCTAAGTAGAGTGAGTTCATAGAATCCTTTCCATTTGTCATAAGGTATGAACAAGATAAGGAAAATATGGTTGTTGTTGGTTTATCATAAAGGTATATGCTTCTTTCTACTCTTGACACGAAGTTATTGGGATTTGAATATATCAAAGAAGTATATAAAAAACCATACTTTAGTAAATTATTTCATGCATGCAAAAAGGTTTCATAAGAGAAGTATTTTAGGCATAATGGGTTCTTGTTTAAAGACGATAGATTATGTATGCCTAATTGTTCTTTACATGAATGCCTTATGAGAGAAACATATATGGGAGGTTTAGTAGGGGTTTTGATGTGCAAAAGACTTTAGATGTTTTGTATAAACACTTTTATTGGCCTCATATATGATTGGATGTCCTCAAGATTTATAATATATGTGTTATATATATGTGCATATTATTTTATAGGTTAAGTAAGGACTAATCCCATAGATGTATGTTTGAGGTTAAATGCTAGAGATAAATTTTTAAATTGTGTATCACATATTGTTAAAACACTACTTTATTTTTTTATAGTTGTCTATTGAAATGATGTATATGTATAATTGAAAGAGTTATAAATGTATTAAGCAAATGTTAAGTTATATCCTATATTCTTAGTAATCTCCATAAAGTCTAAGTTATGAATAATATTATATATATATATATATATGTCTAGGGTTAATATAATATAAAATGATTATGTTACATGATTAATGGAAATAATTTTAAGGCATAGTAGGATTGATGAACCATGTAAGATAAATATTGCATGCTTATGATAATGGAGAGAATATTGCAGCTATAGTGACTATAAGTGGACCCTCAACTCTACGATTATTTAAATAAGAGAGTTTAATGTTCAATGATGTGCATATAATGAAAATAAGAAAATAAAAAAGATAATGAGGAATTTGTTGGTGAGGTTAGACTCCCTCAATTATGACATGATGATAATTGAATTAAATGGCATTAGTATAATGCAAGAAAGTACTTTTATGAAATGTTTGGAATTTAGTTTAAATTAAATCATTACCTCTCATATATATTATCCTGAGAATCAAGAGTGGGCAAATGAAAGATAGAAATTTCAATGGACTAATAAGTATAAGTTTTAGATTGAAGATATCAAAGAGCTAGAAATGGGCTTCCCACAAGCAATTAAGCTTACTATGGGTTTTGGGTGCCTTAAACCTTCCCATTTCCTAATGCTAGCATGACCCATAATCTATATCATGACATACAAGTTTTGAACTTTAGGTTTTTTATTTTTATAGTTTTCTTGATTGCAAACATATATTAAATACTAATCTTGATTTATACCCCTTAATTGCAAAACCATCAAAGAAGAAAATAAAGTTTTTAATCTTCTAAGTTTCAATTCTTATATGATGATTACAAACAAAAAAATAAGATGTCTAACATATGTGTAAGTGTTTTATGTTTAATCTTATTTATCTTTTGTTTCACTCTTAAGAGATTAAGGTTGAAGGAAACTTTCAAACTTAATAAATATCTCACATATGAAGTGGCAACATTGTAACATCCATTAGATTATAACAAAAAGTTTAGTTCTAATGAGAACATGAAATAAGGACTGTTAATGGTTTTGGTCGGTAGTGCTAATGCCTACTAAAGCTAAACAATGAATGTTATTGAGCACCAATGACTATTAAAGAAGCTTGATAGAAATGGCTAACTCATTTATGTAAATTAGACACATCTTAACGATAATGAACATACTTCAATTAGTGTTGTATAAAAAATAATGAACATGGATAGAAACACAATGATGGTTTAAGCTTACTTGTTTATTATGCCTTTAATAACTGCTAAACAAAACTCAATGAGCATTGGCATCATAATGAAGAATAGAAGTTCCCCTAACAACCATTAAAAAAAAAAAAACTAAGCAATTAAGGCTAAATAAGCTACGGTTATTGCACAAGACATAAGTGATCTCATTTTTTTCATTCGATCTGAGTAGAGACCAAAGGTCTTAAGGAACTGATTCGACAGAACAACTTAAAAAAGAAGTATCGTTAATTTCTTCATGCTCGTTCCAAGTTTGAATTATACAAATAATAATCCCTTTCGTTACATGATTTCTTCTTCATATAGATAAATATAAGACCTATAGGGCAAATAATTAGAAATACATTTTGTGCAACAACCATTCCTAGCTGATAGAAAAGGATCCCATGATCCTCTTACTATGGCTATTAAAGATATTAATGATCTTGAAACTCTAATCATAAAAAAAAACCTTTTGGATAAGGATGTAGAGTTAATGTAAAGTGGTTACTCAATGACAATTGCAAGAGTATAACAAGTGTGGTATAACTTTTTAATGAGTGCAGGATTATCCTAATGACTGTTAAAAAAAAGTAGTATTAGTCCTTAATGACCATTGTAGAAAGACCTTGAGATCATTATTCACTCAACTAGCATGGACAACACCCACAATGAGCATTGATAAGTGTAAGCACATCAAGTTTTGAGTTGTGCTCAAACAAGTGGAAATCTTGCTTGTGACTCCATTCTTTTAATGATCAATAGGGGACTGAGAGGAGAGAGTTCTGACATTGGTAGTAACCTTTAAATATGGCTTGTGTTTGGATCAACAAGGGATCCTTTAGGCCCCATATAAGATTTAAGCCCTTTGTCAAATTTAGTGGCCATCGAAGGACCAAGATGGAATAATACATTAGTACTATCCTTAAAGGAATATGGAGTTGCCACTTAATTTATGTCAGGATAAGAATTTAGGCAAGTGCAAAATCTAAACTTAACTATGGCATTTAGAAGGCCCAATTCATGTTTACCCCATTAGAAATCAAGATTGAAAATTGGGAACCGTTTGGGAAAAGTTTTGGCACCCCTCAATTGCTTGGATATTAGGATCAAACCTTCGAACATCTTTAGTTCACATTTTACCATTTTAACCTTATCATTAATTAGTTTAGTTGATGCCCTAATCATACTCCTCATGCAATCTAATCAATCATATCAAAGTATTATTATAACTAATCTCAAAGGGGAGGGGGATCATGCAAAGTTTTAAAGGGAGTTTATATATATCAATAAACCATAATCATGCATAATGGGAATTCTCACATTCCCTTAACCATCTACATAAGGAAAGCACATGTTAGTGATAACCTTAAAAAGCAATAAATCAAAAGGCATATAAAAGGAAAGCAATGGACATAGAGGTCTTACCCAAAGTCTCCAAGTCAAAGAAACCTAAAATGGAATCTAAGTCCAAAGTTAATCATCCTAACATCACATGAATCACACAACAAAAAAAAAATGACAAATAACCACAAACATATGAATCATGAGTGAAGTATCATAAACATAAGATGCAAAATGTAAGTTAGAAAATGTTAAAGGCCTAAAGAAAGAATCTTAACAAGTGGGATCCTAGGGTTATTAAACCCTCCTCTACATTACTCCTAAAAAGCCAAGCATCTTAAACACTACTAACCATTTTAAGGGTTAGAACCTAACCAAAGAGAAACAATCATAAGGCCAAACACATATAATATGTATTATGAAAATGGCAAAAGAAGGGGATCATAAAGCATTAGACTTTCTCCCCAAATTCACTCACACGATCACCTAAATCACAATGAATGGAATGAGTTAGCTAAAAAGCTAACTACCCCTTTCCATGGTGATAATGCTTAGAGCACAACTACAATCAAAATAACAATGTCAATATTTAGGCTCTCATGATTATAGGAATGAAGATTTCCTCACCTAGTCATGACAACAAAGATTGCTAAAATAAAAAAAAGCATCACATATTAACATGTAAAACAAGGAACATAAGGAAAGATTGAAACTTGGAAATCATAAAACATAACTCAAGCTTCATCCTTGCCCTATTATTTGAGTGAATAGAAGTGCTAGGTTATGAAAATCCATACCTATTCTACTAATGGAGCTACCAAAGCATCTAAAAGAAGCATAAAAGAATAAAGAACCCAAAAGAAGAAAGAGGAAAGTTTAGCAAAACTATTTTAAGGCAAAGTAGGTTATATATACTAACTAGTGGTTTATACAGAATACTAGAGATTTGTATAGCCCACATGCACTGGTTTTTTGAAATAGAAGCAAGAAGAAAAAAGGAAGGAGATGAGAGGGCTAGGGGTTTTAAGATGCTTTGGATGTTGCTCTTACCCTCAAAGGCACTAAGTGTAATGAACATTTTCATTTACAAATCATAACATTCATGTCCAAAATTACATATGCATAAAGGTTGATTCATCATACATACATAATTCAACATGTATTTAATGTACATATATGTTAACTAATGTTCAAGGCTAGTGACCATAAAATAGTTCTTATCTAGATATATGTACATAACACAAAAGGAGAGAGAGAGTTGGAATTCGGCTGACAACCTACGTTTCATGTGACTATATGCAAAACTCTATGCTCGAAAGTATCCAAACCCTATGCTTTAGTATTTGAAAAACATCATTGCAATTTGGTGAGTTGTGACTCAATGAATAAAAACAAAAATCAAATTTTTATGGCATAACCAATAATCAAATATCATCAAGATACATTATAAGTATAAGAATTGACTATGCAAGTGCAAATGCAATAGATTGAGTTTGGTCATGACCTTGCAAAGCAAACACTACGCCCAAGAATTCATGTGATTCAAGTGACATCTGATTTTATTGGCTAACATATAACAAGTGAATCATTTGATCAATAACATGTGCCTATATGACACATTGGTCCCTTTTCAAAGTAATCTATAAGTGTTTAACCAGCTGGTCACGACATCCTTTTAGTTCCATATGCAAGTGTTCATTCACAATGCTATACCAAGTAATTATTAAAAGCATATAATTCTCACTTGACTTATATTCACATTTACAATGTAACAATTCAATGACATATACATGTAATAGGACATAACCATATCAAAAAACCATCACACATACACATTAGAATCCAATTATGGCTTTTACTCACCCTTTGATGTGAGCAACCTTTATGGTAGGTTTGGACCTCTCTCTCGGGCTTCGGTAATGTGTTGGAATCCTAATATTTGATACATACATGGTTATAAGTATGTCAAAATGATTTTGAATGCTTGGTATGCAATTATGGTCATGTTTCATGCTAGTGAACCTAGTGTTATGCATATTTTTCTTATATGGCAGCCTGACCTTACTACAGTCTACTGATAATAACTCTTGCTATACTTATCCAAATGACTTAGTTCTTTTTCAAATAAACTAGACACATAATGGTAAGACATAGTAAAATTTTAGGTCCATATAAGACATATAAAAAATGTGGTGAATTTTTGAAATTTTCCCTATTTCAATGACATCTCATATGAATATGTCTTATAGTATTGGGTATATCTCAAATTGTACAAATCCAATTGCAAAAATGATTTATTAAAAGTTATAAAACACATAAAGAAAATTTTTCATGCTTTAATCTTTATCTAATTATGTCTATAAAGTTACTAAAACAAATGACCAATCTCAGAGTGAGCAGGTTTTCAACATGTTGACAATCAATCATGATAAAGGAGTAATATCTCATCAACCATGACATATTTGGCAAAAATATTTTACAAGAATGTAGATAAGACATAAATATACAAATTTTAAGTTTATAACATCATCAATTTCCCATTCCATGGCCATCAAATTCTTCAAGAACATAATTAAAGATTGATAAGGTTTAGGGTCAGTCATAATCAATGAGTCATATCTCTTTCCACACAACAAATTAAGCAAAACTGCTTTATAGGTATTTAGAGGGAATATAACCCTACAAATTTTATATCTTTTAGTTTGTCTAAACTAGCACATAAGATCATCAAAATATATGAAAATAGCCAAAGTGAGGAGATTTTGGTTGGTTGTGAATCAGCTCTAATGAAGGAGCCATATCTCCTTGCACACACTAAATTAAGCAAAAAAATTTTACAAGAACTTAGAGGTGGTATAAAGCTAAAACTTTCATAATTTATGCTTTCCTAATTACTCTTCTATTGTTATGAAATAATGGCTACAAAATCTACTTTGACAATAAAACCAACATAATTAGCTCTTATTTCTTTTGAGCTTCAACTTTCATACATGAGCTCTACCTCAAATTACTCTATAATTCTTCCTAATAATGCATGTTTAACATGTTATAAGGGAGGAATTTCATGTAGGTCGAAGATAAAATTATTTACCACTTTTGCCAAAACTTGAAAAGCTTAGGGTTTCCTCCTAACTAGCTCACTTTTCTCCCTCTCCTTCTTGTTGTTCTTCTTCTTTCTCCCTTCTTCCATTCTTTCTTTCTATTTTCTACACATCTTCACATTTTGCCTCTCTAATTTGATCCTAAAAGATGAAAAATTTAATTTTGTTGGCCCTAGGCACTAAGAAGGGGGGGTTGAATTGGTGTTTAAAACAAAATTAAAGTAAGAGATAAAGAAAGAGTAGAAAAGAGACACAAAGATTTATAGTGGTTCGGGCATAAATCAACCCTACGTTTACTCCCCAATTCTCTGAAATTGGGTGTTTCACTCACTCAAAATGATGTTTCCAAGCTCACACCTAACTTTTACACTTTATGTTTTCAGGGCTCACACAATAACCTTTCTTACAAGTGTTTTATAAGGCTAACACTAAAACCTCTCTCAAGTGTTTTAACAGGCTCACACTAAAACCTTTCTCAAGTGTTTTAACAGGCTCATACTGAAAACTATTATAATTGGTGTTTAATGCTCACACCAAATAATCACTTAAAGCATAAAAAAGAATAGAAAGAATGAGTAGCAAATTTGCAAGAGTTTTGTTACAAGTTAATGAATTCTCTTGCATTTACATTTGTTTAGTGGAGTATTTATAACTCATACCCACCAAAGAGATGTTACACTGTGATGCTCATTAAATCTCCAAGTCATGCTAGGTATATTCAATATTAATTGTATGACAGGTGCGAATCACAGTCGCTACCTCATATTCGCAGTCACGACATTCCAATATCCATACGAGAGCCAAAAATTATAGTGGAAAACCCCATTTATATCTAACGGCTAGTCTAAGTGTCAGCTCCTCATTAGTCCATTAGGAAAATATAGTCATTGCTTTCTAACTGCCTATAAACTTTGCGATCACGGTTATTCCTTATACAGGGCATGACTTAAGATGCGAATTCTTCTATTTGAAAGAGTATTTTCATCTTAATGAGTCACGGTCGCTACCCACAATGTCGCTCTCACAAATTTTATTCTTCAATAAATACCTAGGACACTTAGCACGTTGTGGTTATGGACTTGGTTCCCTCTTCAGTCACTATGAAATTTGCAGTCGCGACTAAGACGTAATAGTGACTGCAAATTTGCTTGTGACTTTGACACTCCCATCTTTGAATGAGTCGCGGCAACGATGATGCCTGCGAAGTCGTCTGCCCTAATTTCACTCTATTTTTGAGCTAAGTTGCGATCGGGAATTAGAAGTAACTGACTGCAAATTTGGATGAACTTTGCCTTCTTGAAGATTATGAACTCCATCTAACTTCCAATTAAAAATATAACTTAATTATGCAAAGCAACACTTAATGCAAACATTAGAATTTATCAATTTCCTTTGTCAAGAACAAAAGAGGTCCAAGACTTAGGATTAACCATCCTAGTCCAACAATCTCCTCCTTTTTTGTTTTGACAACTTAGATTCATCCTACGGGAAAATAATGCATGAATTTAAAGTTGGAGTGGTAATATGATTCAATGAATGCTTAGGGATTTCTATGTATGGCATTCAATCAATCAAAGTGAAATTTCTAAAAAAATATCCTAAATATGATAATATGATGCTCCCCCTCAACTTATGTTATTATTTGCAAGTTATTTTCTCTCCCCTTTAGACTTAGATTCTTTCTTGTTTCTATCTCTCCCCCTTTGGTAAGATAAAAAAAAGAGTGAATAAGCGAAAAGAACACATGCATAACAAATAGATAAATGTTCATAAGGAGCAAAATTAATAAGAATGTAATTATAAAAGTAAATTCCATCAATCACATAAGATAAGGAATTTCAATGAAACGTATCTTATTCATTCAAAAACAAACTATGGGATCACAAGTTTTTCATTTAAAAACAAAAAAATAAAGTATAAGGAATCCCTATACTAGAAAGTTGGAGAGTCATTATCATCTCCAGAAGTTTCTTCTACCACTTCAATTGTGTCACCTTCTGCTTCATCTCGATCCTCAACTTCTTCATTATCTTCTTCTTATTGAGTATCTTCAAATTCAGTATAATTCAGAAGATGGCAAAGAGGAACACCCAACTTTTCTTGCAAATCCACTAAGTCACTATAAATATATGAGAGAAATAAGAATCGCTTTTTCATCATTCTCATCATCTTGTCCAATTTTCAGTTAATAGTGGTAAGAGACAGTTTGGATTTGGGTTTTAGTTGAGGAGAGGGGACTAATAAGGCTCATTCATCAATGATGAGCCTTTTCCTTTAGAGTCTTAGTAGGATTCCATTTTTTTAACCCCAAAAGCACCTAGGGTATATGCATATGTGTCCTGGTATATGGCTTTGGCGTTGATGAGGTAGGTGAGGTAAAAAAAAGTTCAAAGAAGGGAGGAGTTTCTTGGTAAGGAATTTTTCCTTTTCCTCATCAAGTGCCCCTACGAAGTAATAGATCGCTATTATGTGTAAAGGCAGAAGGAATTGGCTTTTAGGTTTGGTACTCATATGGATCAATTGATCCATAACATACCTGCCAGTTTGAATAGGTTTATTTTTGACAAGGCATAAAAAAAATGCTAAGCCTTTTGATATACTTTCTCATTACTATCACCTGTAGCATTTATGGAAAAGGTGATGATACGATGGAGTATCTAAAGAGGTAGAGTTTTAATGTGTTTGGCCAAGGAAGTTCTGGGGTTGTGTTTAGTTTCAATAAAAATTTTTGACTAGAATTCAAAATATATGACATCAAAAGTATAGAGATAATAAAAGGAATGTTTTCTTCGACTTGAAGATTGAAAAGAGAGGAAAGTTGTTCAAAGGTAATGAAAAATGGATCACCAAAAGCCTAGAATACTAACTCATATTACTTCGCTCGATAATTGACTTTGCGACTTAGTGGAACCGTGCACATAAATTTCATCACAACTTCTTTGTAACCAAGTTCATCCTGAAAGATGAACTCATTCCAGCCCAGTTGGAAAGGAATGCATGAATCTCTGCATTGATGCCCAAAGTCTCCAATAGAAAAGTAGAAGGTATTTTGTTAGAATGGATGATCTTTGAAGAATTTGCTTTGTAGCATTCTTTCTCATCCTTTATGATGCCCTTCATTAGATGGAGTGTAGGAGGTGCATATGGTTGAGCCACAACCTTACCTTTGTCTGCTCTTGAGATCTTCTTGGGAGCCATTGCAGAAAATAGAGAGAATTTGAGAATATATGAAGTTTTGGAAGGATAAGAGTTTTGGAGTAGGATGAAGTGATGAGAATCACTGTTTAGGGGGTTTATATAGCCATTGAAGGGGTGTGTAAATGGCTAAAAAAGGATTTATAAAGAGTTGGAAATAGTTGGCAGCCAAATCACTTAATGGCTTAGTAGTTACTCAAATTCGTGATCGTGAATTCCTAGATCCAACCGCGATTTCTGAAAAAATATAAGTAACAGATTTCCTTGAGAATACACGCTACAATGGTCAAAATTTCAAATTCTTGACCAAAATTTACGGTGGAGCTTGATTCTCATGACCACAATTTGATGTTTAATAGTCGGATGACTTGGACTTGTAATTAGTGACCGTGAATAGAAGATAGCGATTGCAAATTATAAGTCAGCAAGGATAAGAATGAAAAATAAGTTTTTGGAAAAAAAAATTGTGATCCATTAGGAATATATCACAAAGAAAACACAAGACATACAATCAACACACATACAAGCAACATATAAGATCAATTTTTCACTTTAGGGAGCTTCCATCAAGCATTCTCAATTCTCTCTTAATGAAGTTCAATCTTTTTCCATTGAGAGGTTTAGTGAAAATGTCCATAAGTTGATGATTTCTGTCAATAAACTCTAACACAACATCACCCTTTTGGACATGATCTCTAAAGAAATGTTGTCTAATATCTATGTGTTTGCTCCTAGAGTGTTGAATGAGATTCTTAGAGAGATTGATAACACTAGTGTTATCACATTTAATAGGAATGTGATCAATCACTTTACCAAAATCCTTTAATTGTTATTTCATCTAAAGGATTTGGGTGCAATAATAACCCATAACAACATACTTAGCTTATGCGGTGGATAAGACAACTGACATTTGTTTTTTGCTAAAACAAGATACTAAGCATTCTCATATAAGTTGTCAAGTCCTAAAAGTGCTTTTTCTATCTAATAAACTATTCACGTAATCTGCATCTGAATATCCTATGAGACTAAAGGATGAATCCCTAGGATACCATAATCCTAAGTGAATTGTGCCATGCAAATACTTAAAAATTCTCTTAACAACATTTAAGTGAGACTCTTTAGGAGAGGATTGGAACCTAGCACACATCCATACACTAAACATGATATCCGACCTAGAAGTAGTAAGATAAAGTAGAGATTCAATCATACCTCGATATCTCTTTTCATCTACCATCTTACCTGATTCATCTTTGTCTAGCTTGATGGTACCACTCATGGGGATTTTAGCTACTTTGCAGCCATCCATGCCAAATTTCTTGAGTATCTCCCTTATGTATTTGGCTTGGCTGATGAAGTTCCATTTTTTGGTTTGCTTGATAAGTAGACCAAGAAAGAATTTAAGCTCTCCCATCATGCTCATTTCAAATTCCCTAGTCATACACTTAGCAAAATCCTCACAAAGAGACTCATTAGTAGCACCAAAAATGATATCATCAACATAAATTTGTACAATTAGTGCATCATGCTTGTGCATTTTAACAAATAGTGTGGTATCCACCTTTCCTTTTTCAAAATCATTTTTTAAAAGAAATGAACTAAGCCTTTCATACCAAGCTCTTGGAGCTTGTTTTAATCCATATAAGGCTTTGTTCAATTTAAAAACATGATTAGGAAAATAATGTGACTCAAAACCAAGAGGTTGTTCAACATAGACTTCCTCCTCAATAATTCCATTCAAAAATGCACTTTTTACATCCTTTGAAAAAGTTTAAAATTTCTAAAAGTATCCTAATAGCCTCTAATCTTGTAACAGGGGCAAAAGTCTCATCATAATCTATGCCTTCCTCTTGGTTGTATCTCTTAACAACCAATCTAGCTTTATTCCTTATGATAAGACCTTGCTCATCTAACTTGTTCCTAAACAACCATTTGCAACCTATAATGGAGTGTTCTTTAGGCCTAGGGACAAGTTCTTAAACCTTGTTTCTCTCAAATTGGTTGAGTTCCTCTTGCATAGCAAACACCTAACTCTCATCATCAATAGCCTCATCAATTGATTTTAGCTCAAGTTGAAAAACAAAAGCAAGATTATTATCTAAAGATGAAGTTGTGATCTAGTACTTACACCCTTTGAGATATCATGAATGATCAAGTCCTTGGGGTGATATTTGGAAAATCTCCAATCTTTAGGTAGATCTTGGTTTGGCTTATCTCTTTGTTAATGTTATGGCTCCTCATATACTTTTGATGATTCACCTCCTTCCTTGTTTTTATCCTCTCTTCTTGTAGTGTTTTCCAATTCCAGTTTTTCAAAGTCACCTATAAAATCATCAACAAAACATCTTTCCTAAGATCAAGTTTATTAGATTCATCAAAAACAACATTCATAAATTCTTTAACTACCAATGAACTCTTGTTAAACACTCTATATGCCTTGCTAGAGGTGGAATACCTTAAGAATATACCTTTATTGGTCTTGAAATCAAATTTCCCAAGATTATCCTTGGTATTTAATATATAGCACTTGCACCCAAATACTATTAGGTATGATATCTTGGGTTTTCTACAATTCCATAGTTCATAAGATGTTTTATTGAGAATGGGTCTTTTAAAAACTCTATTTGCAATATAACATGAAGTATTAATGGCTTCGGTCCAAAAGTAATTCGATAATGAATACTCATTGAGCATGGTTCTAACCATTTCTACTAGTGTTCTATTTTTTCTTTCTACAACACCATTTTGTTATGGTGTTCTATAAGTTGAAAAGTTATGAAAAACTCCATTCTCCAAACAATAACTTTCAAAATATTCATTTTGAAATTCCTTTCCATGGTCACTTCTAATATAAGAAATGAAGTAACCCTTTTCATTTTGAACTCTTTTTGCAAAACTTTGAAAGCATCAAAAGTATCATTCTTATAAGCTAAAAAGGACATTCATGTAAACCTAGAATAATCATCAACTAGGACTAGTGCATAATGTTTTGCACCTAAGCTAGCACTTCTAGTGGGTTCTATCAAGCCCATATGAACTAGTTGAAGAGGTCAAGAAGAACTTATAACATTTTTAGCTTTATGGGAGGCTTAATGTTGCTTCCTCATTTGGCAAGGACCACATGTCTTGTCTTTAGTGAAATTTAGCTTAGGAAGGCCTTATACTAACTTTCCTTTAGATAGGCTTTGTAGAAGATCCATGCTTGCATGTCTAAGCCTTCTATGTTATAACCAAGCTTAATTGCTCAAAGATATAAGACACTTAAAAGATTGGTTAGGCAAATTGTTTAAGTCAATTGAGTAGGCATTGCCTTTCCTTTCACCCTTGAAAATAACCTCATCATCTACTAATATGGTGACTCAGCATTCTCTAGGATCAAGGGTGACTTTATTACCTTTGTCACACAGTTGACTTACACTCAACAAATTGTGTTGTAAGCCACTAACTAATAAAACATTATCAATTAAGGAACAACCATTCTTACGAATGGTTCCAATGCAAATTACCTTACCCTTGGCATTATTACCAAATTCGACATCTCCACCTTCTTTTTCCTTCAATGTCGTGAACAGCTTTCTATTCTAGTCACATGCTTAAAACATCCACTATCCACATGCCAATTGCTTGATTTATTGGTAGTTGCCAACTTCCCTACACAATAAAAGTGAGTCACCTTTTCTTAGGTACCCAAGCATACTTGCATCCTAGGAGTTTAGAAGTTAAAGGATTATATAATTTGAAATGAGCTTTCCTAATAAAATAATGAATATTAACATGCCCAAATTTCATGCAATAATGACATTAGAGATTAAACTTGTGAGTCTTTCTCCTATGCACAAACTTAGTATGAGTAGGAGGCCTCCTCATACTTTGATTATGTGAGTGCATGCATGTGCATGTGTGATGAGAAGAAGTAGAGTATCATTTGTGCTTGTGTGTGTGAGCATGCTTTTTGTTATACATGAAAGCATGATTAGCTCTTTGAGTCTTGGCTCTTGAGCTTTGGGGAGCCTTCCCTTTGCCTTTAGGCTTAGGAGGCTTGGTGCTAGGAGCACTTTTCTTCCCAATTACCTCAACACTTGAGGTTTAAGGTTCTAATGGTCTAACAAATGTAGTGTAACATCCCCATACATGTTCATTGGCATTATCACATGAACATATGCATTAGATAAATAATCATTTAGAAGCATCATTGTAGTTGGGGACACTTGAACATATATGTAGTGTTTGTATAGTTGCATGACAAATTGTTTTATGTTGTGTGCATGTTATAGTATCATAAATAATGGTGTCTTAGAGCTTAATTAAAAGTATAAGGAGTATCTAGGAATTA
>CATIWR010317122.1:0-55549 GCA_949677035.1 Omphalea diandra | reverse complement strand
CGGAGTAACATAACATGGATCAAGATAACCAATAGTACCAGCAGGTGGAGTTGATTTAAGCCTATAATCATCATCAATACCACACCTAAGTGCTAAACCAAAATCACCCAATCTTGCATTAAAATTTCTATCAATCAAAACGTTAGCAGACTTTATATCTCTATGTATTATTGGGGGATTTTGTGAGTGTAAAATGTCAATAGCCTTAGCAATTTGCAAAGCTGATCGAATTCTTCGACCCCAATTGGGTGGTCTTGAATTTGAATGAAGACTATCATAAAGAGTACCATTGCTCATAAACTCAACAACAAGCAATCTATCTTTAGCATCATTAGCAAAGCCTAATAAGTTTACCAATCTTGGGCTGTGAAGCTTGGACAAGATCTCGATCTCATTATCCACTTCTTGGCCAATTTTAACACCTTTTGATGGTTTCTTGATAGCAACGTGGCGCCCCCGGATAACAGCCTTATAAACACAACCATGGCTGCCTTTGCCTAGCAGTCTCTGGTCAGAAAAGCCATCGGTAGCTGCCTCAAGATCACTGTAGTGAAACTGCTGGATCTTGATGGGTTTTTCTTGTTTATTTTGGGTGGTCTTGGCAGTTGTAGTTCGAGAAACTGGGGTAGAGGTGGCAATGGCTGACTCTGCCTTGCAAGAAAGGTATCCCATCAAGACTCTTTAAGGCAATTTAGTGAAATGGGTTCTTGATTCTTGAATCTTTATCAATGAAAAATGAATTTGCCGAAGAAAAGATTAAATATTTTGCTACGGAAAGGAAGAGGTAGAAGGAGAAGAGGGTTCAAACAAAGAACGTTTCTTGTTATCGGGTTTATGGAAATGGAGATGATAAGTCGGGGGTTGACATGAAATGAAATGGCAGCCAGTGGCAGAAGACTAGATGCAGGATATTGCGTGATTGTTGGGTAGTGCACAGGGACTGAGCCCACCGAAGTGGAATCCCAAGACAATTATCATGCTATAAAATATGGCACCACCATCACCCCCTATGGACAGAATTTAGCAATGTCAGTCCAAGATTGTACCTTTCCTCTATTGCATTAGTCAATTTTTTTTGCAGTTGTGCGCTTGTACTTTGACTTAATTGTCTGCCCGGCTTCATTTGAACGCTCCTCAAATGTTTATATGTGCAAAGATTAATCTTTTTTAATAAGAAAAAAATAATTTTTATCTAAAAATATTAAGTACAAAATTATAAAAAAATACAAAAGTAAAATTTATAATACATACCATATCATTTTGTTGTTAAGTATTATTAAATTTGATTCAAAAATGATACTTTTCATATAAACAAAAAGATTATTTAAAAAATATTTTTTCTTTAATGTGAATTAGAATAAATAAGTGGAAGCAAATATAATTGACTAACACTTGATGGTTTATATTTAAGGTGTTAATTATTCTTAATTTGATGTGTTTAGCAATTTATGGTATTTATTTGCATTTATTTGATAGAAGTCAAAATATCCAAATGACTTTTTTATTTCCCTTCAATCAAGATATCTAAACATATTGATTACACTTCTTGTTTGTATATGCTTGGAATTTATGTTTGAAGTTATGAACACTAAGGTACTAACTATATTATTATTAAGTTGCTTGGAAAATTTATTTCTTTATTGAACAATTGATTTTCTAAAAATTCCAACTTTTAGATCTTGATATGTGCACTAAGTTATAGTTATGTTCTTTAGATAACTAAACCAAAAGAAAAAAAATCCAAAGGAAACTCATATGATATGAGCTCAAATGCAAATTGAATGTTATAGAACATTTACACTAAAAAACCAAAAGCGAATGTTATATAAAACAAAATCTTTCATTTCAAATTTTAATTTCTAATTTTCTTTTCAAATTAGTATCATTATTATCTCTAGGAAAAAGGTAAAAAAAGAAATGAAAGTTGCTTCTCAAAAAATCTTAGATTACAAATGGAGAAATGCAAGTTGAAGAGAACAAACTTCTTCCTTGGTCTTCTCCTTGTTCTTGGTATTTGATACACTCGAGTGAATCTTTCTTTTTTGAGCTTAAGGTTGGCTGTCCCTTTCCTAACAAAAACTTATAGAAGGGGACAAGGCCCAAAGGCAACCCCATCACACCAACCAATCTCTCCACCCCCCACGCCCAACAGAACATATGAGTTCATTTTGGGCCCAAAATGTGCCTAACCAATGGGGCACCAATGACCAAACCCGCTAGCCATACCTAAAAGAAGAAAATTTTACAATCCTGAAATCAGCACATGAGAATCCAACATTTTGATTGGAGATGATTGCCCTTGGCAATAAGAATCATATCCTAATCATGATTTTATGGTAATGTATTCATTATCCATCTAAGAGCTCTTATGTTAAGCTATCCCCGTCAATGACATTATTATAGCATCTAACTGCTTCCAAAATGACCACAATAAGTTTCGTGATTGTTTTTAGCTTATATAAATGACGAGATGATTCTTTAATTATTAATGGAATTATCAACTTATATCTCATTATTGATATTCATTTAATAATGGTTCTTCAAAACCACATTTCCTCCCTTTTCACTATTACTAATGCTATATGCTTCACATACTTTATATTTGTGTTCAAGTATGCAGATTGTAAAACAAAATTGGCTTAAAATTATAGTTACAATTCGGTATTTGTATCAAATAGTGATTACCATTAATTTTGTGGTAATTCAAAATTTATAAAATGTAAATTACAATTAGATTTTTATATCAAATATTATTTTGATTAATTTGAAATATCACCAAATCTGATTTAGTGTATATAAAATATAACTATTGATATTTGAAATATAACTTAATATATTGCTTTTATATTAAATTATTTTATAATTTTTATAATTAAAATCTTAATATATTGTATATTATTCAATATTATGTATCATACATTTAATTTAATAACAACCATAGGATTATGATTACTTTAATATCAATTATTAGAATTAATAATAAGTAGTATATACTACTAGGTTGAATATCCACACTTTGCTGCCACCAATAAAAGCACAATAATGTTAATAACAATAAAATTATTATAATACTAAAAGCATAATAGTCATAACAGCAATGTTTATAAATAATAAAAATAAATCAGTTATTTTATCATTTCAATCATAGGTTTAATATCTTGTATAAATAATATGAAACTCTTTGATAGAGAAAATCATGAAAAAGCAATCCAGGATTTAGGCCTAGAGGAATACGAGTTGACTTAAATAGTAGAGTACAAAGTTTTTATTATTATTATTTATGTATGATTGTGCTTGGAAGTAAAAAATTGACAAATGGAATGATATAAAAAAAAAAAAACCATGCTCATGACATAATATAGACATATAGTTAACTGAAAACACATAAAATTAGAATATATCAAATTTTTTTACCCTTTACTTATTATTTTCTTTTTGTTTTGTGGAACTACATAATTCATTTGAAATAATTAATTTGATAATAGGTACATATATCTAATTTATTATTATTTTTTATAATTTTCTCTCCATAAATTGTATTTATTTTAATAGAATATTTAATATAAAATTTTACTAGAATATATATCTAAAATTTTAACAGAATACTTTTATTTTATTTTATTCTATTAAAAATATTCTATTAAAATTTTTAATTATAAAAATTTCTATTGCTTGTATATTTGGTGTTGCCTCTAAATGGGTTTGCCATGATTTATTAACAAATTAAAAATACATGTGGGAAATAATTTAGAAAAAAAATATGATTTTCACTTTTACATTGCTCTTGATACTTTCTCAAAATAATTTTCAGAAAGCAAGGTGGTTTTATAGAAGTACGAAAATTTATGTGAAGAGGTAAAAAAAAGGCAAAAAAAAAAAAGGGACTACAAAGCAATTAGTTTTGAACAAAATTTCACCCAAATCCACAATGCAGCAGTGTAACATAATAATAATAATAATAATAATAACAATAAGCTTCTTAGCAAAGTAAGCATATCATAAAATGGAAGGGCTAAGTTCAAATTGATTAAAATGCATTGTTAAATTGATTAAAATGCATTGTTAAATCGATTAAAATGCATTGTTAAATTGGTTGTCATAGAAGAATTAAAATGGGTAGGCCAAAATTCAAATGTGTCAAATTGTCCATTTATGGGTTAAAGTCTCTAGTTTAAAAGGTCCACAGCCTTCACAGAGTTCCACACAAACTGGCATATTAAATGACAAAAGTGCACTTTAGAAAACGCCGTCGTTTTGTCTAAGATCAACGAAATTGGGAAACTGAAGTAAGACAAATGATTGGACGAAATGACCAAAATGCCACCACCTAATCTTTGGTTGAGGACAATTGCGAAATCACTCTCAAAATTTCTTGTAGCAATCCGCCTCCCCTTATATATTTTTTCTATAGATTATAACTATTGCATTTTAAACTGTAATATGTGATATATGGTTAGTAATTTACACTAATCAACAATTAATATATATATAGTAATTTACACTAATCAACAATTGATATATATATATAATAAAAAATATAGCTTATGATATATCAAATATATCTTTAAAATTTAACAAGTAACTATCACTTCTTGTAACTCTTATTTTACAAATCTATATTGTAATTGGTGATTTTTCAAAATATAATTGAATAAATTGCATCAAAGCTCAATTAATTAAGGATTTCATTTTAATTTTTTACTTAAAAATCTATTATTATAGTCATATATAATTATAAAATTGATTTGAATATTATAATTAGTCCAATTTGACAGTCAAATTAATTGAAGTGACTTATTTGAGTCTTAAGAATTTTGAAATTTACATCATCACTAGCTGACCATATACCTATAATATAGGAGAATTACAACTAAATATAATCTCTTTTAATTGTAACTTGTGATTTATGAAAATGTAATTTAAAATATTTATAAAGTAACCTAATATCTTAAAATATAACAACTAACAGTTAAATTCATTTTCTCAAACAAAACTCTTTCCTTTCTATTTCTTCCTTACTTCTGTCACCTCCATTAAGCAAACAATCTTGGCCTTCTAAGCTTTCTACCCCATCTGTTTATGGTGGTGGCGGTGGAAGAGGTTGTGTGTATTGGCATTATATTATCAATTTGAATATCAATAGCATGGAGAAAGAATTGGGAATTTTCTTAACAAGGTGAGGAGTGAAAATTTCTCAAACAAGCAAAGAATAAGAATATATATATTTTTCATCAATTTTAAGATGTAAATCATTTTTTATTTTATGAAAAGATATAAATGTCATTTTTTATCATTTTAAAAATAAAAAAGTACTTTTTATTGGAATTTGGATGTAATTAGCTCTCAGTTACAATGTTAGTTGCTTCATTGGCCAAAAACCAGTTACTTTGGCTTTAAATAAACCTTTTCAAAAAGTTATTATCCTTAATATCCCGTTTGAAAAAAAAATTTCTAAAGTTCATTCACTTTAATCATTAAATTTTTATTTAAAATAAATTATGAATTAATAAAATCACTAACATTTTTTTATTTTTTAAAAATAAAATTTTATTTCTAAAAAAGCAATTCTGAAAATTCTTTTAACCTCTGTATTTTCCTAAACCAATCTATATTCCCAAATTAAGTATATAAAAGTTTACACCTAATAAAAAAAAAGAAGAAAAAGGTCATAATTAGTATTTTATTATGTATAATTAGCACACCTATTAACATAAACAATCAAAAGTTAAGAGTGAATTTCATATTAAAAGATTTAATAATGTTGTCAGATAATGTTAAAAGATAAATCTGACATATAACAATTATTTGTTAATCTTATAATAAATTTAAAAAATACCATTTTAAAATAAATAACAAATAACTGTTGTCTAATTTAATATAATGATAAATTATTATAACGAAACTCGGAGTCATGACCGTGCATGAACCCACTCATAACGCAATATCCTCTGACTCGCATTCCTCGGAAACTCTCCAAGGGCCGCATACTCCTCAACGCTCTAACGTCTATTTCGGACTTAATAAACTTGGGGTAGAACAGCCAAACCCCGGTAACCAGAACGAATCCAATGTCAAGATTCCGGATACTAACCCCGGCAACGGCCACGTGCCTTTCAAACTCTTTTCAAAGCAATCTCAGCCGTTACGCAGAATCCATGCAAGAGAAAGTACCACGTGATCTCCCACGTCGGCTTCACCCGCACCAAGTCGTAGAACATGATCTCGTGCGTTATGCCAGACGCTCCAAATTTACTGAATACAGCTTCGAGAGCGGCCTTCTCTTGTCCGATCAGACGCGCTAAGAAGTTGTGGGTAGGTTCAAATACGGTAGGGCGTAGGATACTAGTGACCATGAGGTTCCATCTCTTGCCCCAGAAGTCTTGTAGTGATGTGGTCCGATCTGGTTCGTTGAACTGTGGTTCAAGCTCTGCGCCAAACATTGTTCGAGTCAGTGCTGCAGTTATGGCTAGGATGAGGTCCAGCATGAAATAGACATGGAAGCCATAGAGACATAGGATGATTTTTGGATGGAAATAGTCACTATAGTCATACACAGGTATCAAACTTACCACAATTAGACCTTTTATTGCATAACTCAAAAGGCCTTCGCTTGTCTTTTCAGGAGATGGGATTTCTTCATTTTTACCATCTGAAGTTGGTTTTGGAACACGGCCATTTAGATGAGATTTTGGTGATGGGTTCTTTCGGACCTTGATTGGTAAGCAAGAAACAGCCAAAAAAAGTGCAAGAGAAATGGAAGGATCCGAAGAAAGAGGGCCTTTACCAAAAGCAAAGAGGAGGATTTTGAAGTTGGCAAGCCAAGAAATGAAGAAAGCAGCAGTGCCACCAAGATGGATACAGTAGAGAGTTAAGAGGAAGGTAGAAAAAGAGGCAAACAATTGGTAGGACATCTGAGTCTTTTTATGCCTTTAGGGATGATATTTTTAATTGCATAACGATAACAAAAAGAAATCAAGACTGTAACCCACACCTTAATGAAGTTATTGATTTCACCACCCTCCATTTTTCTTTTCTTGGTTCTTGATCTCTGGTACTCTGCCATTGATTATTATACAAGGAGAAAAAAATGAGGAGTCTTTAGATCCAAAAGACCGCAAAATGAATTTTTCTTTTTGCCACAAGTAATGGCAAGATACTAATGATTCATGGATGGAGCATAACACAGAAGGTTGATTGACAGACTTTCTTTTGGTTTCCTCTTTTGACTTGAGCATAAGGTGGAGGAAAGGTTAGGCCATCTAGAGATGGACAAAATTCTGCATCCCAAAGACTTTCCATAGACAAAAATATTGGAGTCTTAAATTATATTGTGGGCTCCAGTGTTTGTGAAATTCTGATGTGTGTGAGATCTGCAAGTGGGATTTGATGTTGAAACATGTATTTTATTGGGGAGAAATTACTGCTAATTTTCCCAACTCTTCCACCACACTCTTTCTATGAATTGAATCTGTTTGTCAATCTGTTATCCATGAATTTAACGGTTAGATTACTCTAAAATAATAATAAGAATAGTATATCTTAATGAAATTATTATTTAACTATTTTAAAATAATAAATTATTATATATCATATGTGATACATCGCATCATTTTTATAAAAGTACTTTTTTCATTGTTTTAATGGAATTTTTACTACTATTTTGGTGAAATGGAGGCTTTAACCCAAAAGCAACTAAACAGTATAATTATTGATAAATTAAAAGACATTAGATGAAAAAAAAAAAAGTATTACCTTTCCATTATGTCCAAAAAAAAAGAAACAAATAGCTGCTATTGTCCTCTGGAAAAAAATAAAATGACTAAGATGAATTTGATATTCTAAGCTGGTAAAAATAAAAATAGATTATCTGATATAATTAGTTAAAATTTTTTCAATACGAATTTATTAGTAAAATTTTGATTTTGAAATAAATTAATATTTAAAAATTTTGTTAAACTATTAATTATTGTGAAAATATAATAATTAATAGATAAAATTAAAATTTTTACAACAGTGATATCAAAGATGATCTAAGATTATAAAAAATAAATTTGTTGTTCTCATGTTTTACCATTTTTCATCTTTCCCAAACAGAGCCCATAAGTGGCTTTTCCTGTAAAATAAAACATCAATCCTAATGATTCATTTGCTAAAGTGATTGCAATATAAGAGTTCAATTGTATATTTTTCAATTTAATGTTTTGGACTATATGATTAAACGTACTTATATTTATAATGGTCCATGTTTGTTTATACTAACTTGAAGCATTCAATGATTTAAAAAAAAAGAAGAAGATTATTTTAATAATAGAAAAAGAAAAAATAAATATATAAAGATAAACGAACATTTAACAAAAATAAATTATTATTTTGTCTAAATAAATGTTATGTTAAATGATCAAGCAAAAACCGCCTCTACATTCACAAAATAACCACAACTCACCAAAAAAATAAATAAAAAAAAGAAAATACATAACCCCATTTCTCAAAATCCTAAACTACGCAAATAAAATGTGTCATTTTTTTTTTGGCTACTTTTGGTTCTTACACAAAACCGTCCAAAACTCATCTTCTTCTTTACTGTTAGGGATGAGAAAAAGGAGCCGTAGATTGAAATCAAATTGAAAAAAAATTAGTTAATCAATCGCACGGTTTCAATTTCTATTATATTTCAATGATCTTATGGTTTTGAAAAACTAATAATTAATCAAATTTACCATATATATATATATATATATATAAACTTTTTTATGTAATTTACATGACTTGGAACTTTACTTATAGAATTTAACTTTTAAAACATTGTTAGCATTAGTATTATTGTGTTAGAAACTGACTTTATATGTCATTATGCCATTGAACATTCAGTATTGCGGTTAAGGATCCGTTGCATAATGCCAATTACATAATTAAAAGTTAAAAATTTGGAGAATACTATAGTTTCAATTATATTATAATGTCATGATTAATAATTTACCGTTGGATTAGATAAATATTATCAAAAATAAAATAAAAAATAATTATTACTTATCATATTTATCCCTTAATATTATTTGATGTCATTATTAAATTCGTCAATAAGCTAAAATTTTGTCATTAATCATCCATAAAATTTGTCGTCAATCATCCATAAAAATTTTTTCGTTTTCCTATTTGTGAAATTTTTTTCGTTTTCCTATTTGTGCATGAGCTAAATTAACTTTTATGAATTTCTTTTAATCATATTATGTTATTATTAATTCATTTTTTACTTATACGAGTGAGGTAATGGTGCATTCACACTACAAAAATTTATATTTAATAGTTATAAAATTCAAATGTAGCAAAACATAAAAATTGTTTAGCCATACCTTTTTTTTTTTTTTGTAATTTCCATAGCAATAAGAAATTATGTACATTAACCTTATGGTCAATAGTATCTGATGCTTAACCGTATGTGAACCTATCCTTCCCATTACTATAACTTTCATGGCCATAAGTGCGCCCAAATCGTTGCTGTAATGGTCTCCTTTCTGGTCTCAGCTATCATGCGTGAGCTGATATTTTATTATATGTCTTCGACGTCTGAGGCCCACTTAGGAAATTTCGACAAATTATATCATTGATCATTGAATCACAAAATGAAATCCTGTTCACAATATTTTCTGATTCAGATGTTCAAAATACATATAATAGCAACTACAGAAGAGTTTCTCTTCCATATATTGTTGCTTTATTTCTTTTAATTTGAATAATTTTTTTTACTTTAAATATTACTGCTTTGTTTTTTTTTAACAAACTTCATTTTGTTACTTTATATATATATATATATATATATATATATATATATATATCTTTTTTTATTTTAATTACATTGATATTATTATTATTATTATTATTATTATTATTATTATTTCATATGTTTAGAAAAATAGACTTATTTTTATTTTTACAAAAATATTGGTATAAAATGTAGGTTTATCAATTGTAATATTACAATAGAAATTGAAAACATCAAAATATTTAAGTATGAAAAATGAACTTACAGTTTTAAAAAAAAAAATCTATAATTTACAAAAAATGAATCCACAGTTTATAAAAAATGAATTTATTGTTTACCGATAATAAATATATTTATACTAAATAAACTTACAATTTACAAAAAAATGAACTTATAGTTTACTGATAATAAATATACAGTTTACACCAATAAACCTATAGTTTACAAAAAATAAACTATAGTTTATAAAAAATGAACTTATAGTTTACAAAAAATGAACTTACAATTTTTTGATAATGAATCTATAATTTACCAAAAAAGAATCTACAGTTTACTGATAATAAATTTACAATTTATACCAAATGAACCTACAATTCACAAAAAATAAACCTATGGTTTACAACAAATAAACTTGTATATTTAAACTAATCAATTTACACTATGCAAGAAATGAACCACAAAAAAAAAACATAAATCTATTTACTAATATTAATAATATTAAACATAAAATTAATATAATATAATATTTAAGCTTATATTAAAACAAAATTATATTAATATAAAATTTAATATAATAATATAAATTATATATATAATATTTCTATATAATTATATATAATATTATAAACTATATAATTATAATGATATAATATAATTAAATAATATAAAATAATTATATATAATATATAAAATTATAATATATAAAAACACATAAAAATCTCATTTATAAAAAAAGAATGAATGAATGAAAGGATAAAAGGTTGTCTGTGAGGTGTGAAGAGCTACTGCACGCATCTCTTTTGTTTTTTATTCTGGCACGTGTCATAAACTCCTGGTCCATATTGATATATGGACAATGTATATGATATAACAATTCAGAAGTTATATAATTCTTTATTTTGCATTGATTTTGTTTGGTGTCGCAAATTATATCGTGGATCCTGGATCACGATGTATCATAATTTGAGTGTTCAAAATGCGTGTGTTTCATTTATTTGTCACACGTTTGGTATATGTTTATTATTTTATGAGTAAATGTTCAGTAACAATCAATGCAATCTTCATCAATTGTAGGTTTTTTTATTTAATAATTAGTTGTAGTTTTTTATATTCATCATTTTATTAAAAAATATTTCATTGATGTTTATTTAATTTTAATCTAATATGGTATATATAATCATATTTTATTAATATTCATCATTTCTAATTTTCTTATTAATTATTTTTCACGTAATATTGTATATGAGTTAATTTGTCTATTAAAAATATATAATCATTTTCACTAAACTCGATATTAATTATTTAATACTTGATATCTTGATTTTTTATTCGATTATGAATTATTTTAGTGCAAAAGTTGTTCAATTATTCATTCTCTACTGCAAAATTTCAAAATAACGATTCATTTTAGTGTATTTTTATTTGTTTTATTCATGTCCATTGATTATTGCAAAAATATTCATTATTTATATAAATAATATTTATCATCTATAATATTTATGTTCATCACTGTTTCATGTAATATTGAACATGAGTTAATTTGTCCATTAAAAACATATGATATTCTTTTATAAAATTTAATGTTCATTGCTTAGTATTTGGATATTTATTGTTTGCTTATATAATATTCATCTTCTATAGTTTTATGTTCATTAATTATTACATAAATGTTCGTTAATTGTTATATTTATGTTCATCATATTTAATTCATTAATCAATTGTAAGGGTATTTAGCACTCATGCTTTTGTGAAGAATTCTTATCATGCTTTCTCAATTCAATTGATTCAATTTAACATGCTTTCTTAAAAATATTTAAAAATTAGAAATATGTATACTATAATAAAGTAATAAAAATATTTAATATGTAAATTTTAAATAAATTAGTATAATTTTTTTTTAAAAAATTAGTTTTTTAACAAAACATCGTAGCTTTAAATTAGGTTGATTTGATCTAATTTTCAATTTTGATCAAATTTTCTCGTTTTTATTAATTTTTTCGATTTTAATTAATTTTTTGTTAACTAATTTTTAATATTAAATTGAACTAGATTATTTATCAATTTTCAATTTCATTAATTTAATTAGTCTATTCAATTCAATTTAGAAATCATTGATTTTAGCATAACAAATAACTTTTATTCATAAGTAATGCCACCACCTCTTCTTCTTCTTCTTCTTCTTCTTCTTTTTAATCATGATACTAAGGAAGAAGTAAGCTTTTCTCTTCTTCAAAAATAAAAAAATGTTTTATTAACTCGATAAATCAGAATCCAAGACTTATAGTAGGAAAATAAGGGGATGAGAACCCCCAAATGACAGGGTCTAACATGGAACCAAATGCCTTTACTAGCAAATGAGCAACAAGATGCACAAACCTCTTCTTGATAAAAGTAAATGACAGATTAGAAATATCTTCTTTAAGAGAATAATAGTCATCTACAATCAATCCAAAGCTGGAATCAAAGTCCACAATCACATTCAGAAAAGGGAAGGCAATCGACCACAAAAGTAGAAGGTTTTATTTGGATCTCGGCCAAGTATTTACTCTTAACTTTGCCACCATATCACTCGATGCCACTATTCTTTCCTTATCCAAAAGGTAAGTATTATTCCTGGAAAGAATCATACACGAAAAGCATAAAATATATGATTCTATCTACGCACAGGCTAAGTGTTCTTTCAGTGAATCGAAAATTCTTGGAGGAAATTTTGTTTTTTGATACAACCAAAAAATAAATCTTTTAAATAAATAAAATTGTCAGGACTGTCTACGTTGTAAACTATGTATTTAACAACTAGACTATTAGTTCAGTAGGCACAAATTAAAGTTTTTGCATGTGACTAAATTAAAAGAAATTAAAAAGTGAAACATAAATAGAGATTAATAAGTTAATTTCATTTTATCAATTTTTATAATAAAATAAGAGTTAATAAAAAGTTCAATATTTATATCCATTAAGCTTCAAGTACCTATTTTTCTTAATCTCAAATTTAGGTTAAAGAATGAAATAAAAAGATTTAACTAGTTTATGTTTATTAACTTCAACATTTTCAAAAGGTCTCAAACATAACAAAATTAATTAACTTTTATTAAATTTAATTTTATATCTTTTTATCGTCTTTATTAACTTCCATTTTCACTTACATGAAATAAGTTAAAAGAAATTAAAGAATGAAATGTGAAAGTTTATGTGTTTTTTTTTTTTTTTTCTATTTTGTAAATGAAAGTTAACGAAATCAAATATTTAAAACTTTTATTATTTAAATGAGTAAATGTGGATTGATATGAGTAATTTTTATAAAATTTATAACTTCTTTTTTGCTAACATAATATATTTATTTAATTAAAATTTTTCTATACATGATGTAAAAGTGAAGCTATTTGGAAATAGAAATAATGATACATACAATCTCTAGGGGGATATTTCAAAAATACTAAGAGTCTTGAGCACAATAGATAGCAGTAGTGGCTTTGGCTTGCCCTTTGTATTCATGGCGTCTTCAGCTAGAACAATCAGCTATGTTATATATCCTTATCCAATAAGAAATTTTAACCTCAAACTTGAACTCTCAATTGTGTTTTTTTCAAAGAGCAGAAATTAGAGATGCAAATTTTCCCAGAAAGTGTTATTAATCTGTGGAATGGATGGGAGATCCGAGTGTTGGTTCTCTCCAGTCTCTTACTTCAACTCATCCTCATCATATTTGGTTCTCGGCGAAAGTACATTGCCAGAAAGTGGGTCTCCTTCATGGTTTGGTTAGCCTATTTGTCAGCAGATTGGGTGGCAACTGTGGCACTGGGTATTCTTGCTAGCAGTCAAACGGAAGATTCCAACGATTGTTCAATTACTCCTTCCATGATCCAGGCATTTTGGGCACCTTTCCTTCTCTTACACCTTGGTGGCCCAGACACAATCACTGCTTATGCTCTAGAGGATAACGAACTATGGTTAAGGCACTTGCTTGGATTGACAGTGGAAGTTGGGGTAGCTTTTTATGTCTACTTGAAGTCTTGGAACAACAATGGCCTCACATTTATAGCTATTCCAGTGTTTATTGCTGGAATTGTTAAGTATGGGGAGAGGACTTGGGTGCTCAGATCTTCAACCACCAAACAACTCCAAGCCTCTTTGCTCTCTGCGGATAGTTTAGGAACAAAAGAATCTCCTAGTACTCATCTTTCTTCCAATGATAATAATAGCAATTTTTTCCATGAAGTTTATTACCTTTTCAGGATATCTTTAGCTCTCTTTCAAGACCTCATCCTTGGATTTCCCGAGTTGAATCGCACCCACTCAATAATCATATCTTCTACCACTAACAAGTCATCTAAAGTAGCTTTTGAGCTAGTTGAGGTTGAGCTGGGATTGATCTATGATGTGCTCTATACCAAGGCATCCATAGTTTATACTCTAGTGGGTCTTTTTCTACGATTTATTAGCTTCTTGTCTTCGGTTATTGCATTAGTTATCTTTTCAATCTTCATCAACCAGAATCCCAACAACTCAGCACTTGACGTAGCTTTAACTTACTTATTGCTAGTTGGAGCTGTTGTTTTGGAAGTATATGCATTGGTGCACCTCATTTTCTCTGATTGGACAACGATTTGGTTGAGCAAGCACGGGCACCCAAAATCTAATTCTATCTCTCGTGCGGTTTACTCTCTTCAAATGCATTGCAGAAATCGCAAGAGATGGTCAGGATCAACGGGAAAGTACAGCCTGATAAGTTCATGCATCAAAAAGGAGTCACCAAAGTGTTTGAAGTTCTTTAAAATCCACCATCTGATGACGTACATGAACAGAAACTTTGAGTATCTGAATGATGATCTTAAAGATTCAATCTGGGAGCACCTTCTAAAGAAGGGCACGCGAGTTGTCGACAGAATCAATAAAGGAGCTGTTGAATCGGGAGATCTTGGCGCGCAGTTATTTCGCGACACTTTGCTGGATTGGAGAGGTGATCATGCGCTTGAACTGGAAGGATTGACAAATTTTTCTGGCAGGTTTATAAAATTTGTACCTTTTAGCCACAGCATCCTGATTTGGCACATAGCTACTGATCTCTGTTATTATAATGATCATCTTCGCTCTGACAGTGGAGGGTATAGAACTAGCAAAAGCCTATCTGATTATATGATGTATCTGCTGGCCATAAGACCAAATATGCTGCCCAAAGAGAGCAGTACAATATATGCGTTTGCAGATACCCGCAACGCTATCGTTGACTGTCTTTCTCAAGGTGAAGGCAAGAAGGCATCTTATAAAGAAAAGGATGCTTGCAACAAGATACTGCACCGAAACTTTACAGAGGCAGACTTTGCTGAACAGTTAAATGCAGGTGAGAATAAGAACTCTTTGCTAATTAGTGGGTGCCTTCTTGCTCAAAATTTGATGAGCTTAAAATCGTCGGAGAGGATGTGGAATGTAGTGAGTGAAGTTTGGATTGAAATGCTTGCTTATGCTGCCAGTCATTGTGAAGGGAAACAACATGCTCGATATCTTAGAAAAGGAGGAGAGTTGCTCACTCATGTCTGCCTTCTTATGGCTCATCTTGGTTTAAGCAGACAATTTCAAGAATCCTACTTTCAAAGACCAAGTAATGCTGTATAACGGTAACTCAACTATAATCAAAATTTTATTGTGATTAGTAAAAATTAATTTTTTACAAATAAATTACTTAAATATGATTATTATTTTAATTAATATAATCCAGTCATATTAATGAGACGAGGAAATAAAGGTGAAAGACCAATCTTGAAGCTTTAGGGCGAAGGAAATCCAAATTTTAAGTTTAGGTCACTCAATTTCTTGCTTTTTCTCGCCGACTACTAAATCTTAAGATTTGGATCTCGATGTATTGGGCTAAGTCTAGCATTAGACTTATTGATCTTTTGTATATCTTTGTATAAATGAGACGAAGGAATTTTAATGCGTTTGAGGGAGAGACATTTCAAGTTTCAGACTGGCAGAAGTGTAAAATGGGCTGAGAAAAAAGAAAAAAAAAAGGCCAAAACAAGTAAGATAGATTATCATCGGAACCGAGAGAAAGTTAAACGAAATCAACGCACTAAAATTCACCTGCTCTGACTGTGAGAATGGGTTTGAGGAATAGCAGGAGTGACTGTACGTTGAATAGAACATTCGTACATGTGGTAAGCTTCTAGCAGACGCCCACAATCTGGACATCTTACTTCCATCTTCTCCAGTACCACCACATCCTCATCACATAGAAGAAATCTGAAGTGATGTGGCCGGCTGGGGTAGAAACTTTCCATATAATTTTTGAGTGCTGACACAAACCCTTTTTCACTGACTTTTTCTTGCCACTCATCGTACTGGTCCATGGCTATCAGGACCAGCTCTCCGTAGCCTCTGACCACCTCAGTTGGTCCTTGAAAGAATATAGCCCATCCGTCTGTGCTGCAACCAAACATAAGTAAATTCGTGACTTCTTGCAGTATCCGATCATTTTCAACGTTATAATACTTTAATCTTGAGAAGAACATGCTCCTCAATCGTATCCAAAACACCCCAGTGGAAGTGATATTCGTCCATCTACCACTGCATTGTGCAACAATCCTATTGATCTCTTCTCTGTTATTTTCGGTGAGATATAAACTCTTTACCACATAAACCATTTCCAAATAGATGTCAGTAACGTCTGCAACATATTTCGCCTTGCTTGTGAATTTCTCAATCCACTCGATATCTTCTCCTCCATATAAGCATATGACATGTGTCTGGCTGTTCACCTGAAAATTTAATGAATAAGCAAGGCTCAGTATTAAAAATTGAATTGACCATAATTTTCAATGTGAGATTTTTAATTTTAACACTCCACTAGACTTAGCGACAGAAATAAGGGGAGGTTAAGTCTGGGAATGATTTGGTTAAAATGAGTTTGAGTTAGCTATGACTAAAAGATTAAAATTAATCAATTATACAATTAAACCTAAACTAGTTGTATACCCATATACTTTTTGTCTATTTTCAATGTGAGATTTTTAATCTTTTTTAACACTCAGACTGGGTGTTAATAAAAGTCATATACCCTTTGCCATGCGCCATTATTTGCAGTGTCACGAAGAAGTAGCTCAAGTCCCCAAGTCTGTTCCTGCCACAGACGATTCTCTGTGTCATTTGTGAAAGGGAAGGCATGATTTCCCCATATGGTAAACATGTGAAACGCATTGCTGTTCCGTACGATTCCATACTCGTCAAGCGAAACTAGAATCGTTTTGTTAGAAAATTCCCACTCCATCTTGATGTACCTGATGATAACCGGATTAGTTAATGGGTTCTGCACACTGTACCATGGCATCCTTGATTGCAGGTCCAGAAATTTACGTTTGCAGTTTTCTTCATCCTGATGGGGAATCGATTTTTCTGCAACTGGGATCCATACCATTTCATAACTTGACCATCCTCTTCCTCGTGTTCTCGACTCGTTGTACGTATGAGCAAACATATCAATCACTGCATACGAGAGATGATCAAGATCTGACACCAGCACCAGCACAGGCTTCCCCTTGAGCACTTGAATATCCACCTGCATGTCCCAAAAAGTATTAGTTTTTGGAGTTGGTTTGGTTGGAATGGGATTCGAATTAATTAACTTCTGATTATTTTTTACCTATTTTATAAGATAATTAAAAAAGATTTAATAATAAATTTGAAAATGAAATTTATAAGATGATACATATTAATTTTATAATTTATTTTATATTGTTTATTTAATTAAAATTTTATAAAAAAATTAACTAATTAATTTGATCTCTGAAAATTTTTAGAATGATCTCTTAAGTTAAACTATATGATCCATCCCCATGATATATCTCATAAAAAGCTTGCTGTTGAATGATATAAATTGCAAAAGAAATATTGAAGCCATCAGGAAAAATTAAATTAATGTGTTATTAAATTTCTATTCTGTTACTAATTTTACAATTACTATTTCTATTCAGTTGTTAATTTTGATTAATAACAAATTTTTACAATTTAAAAATTAAAATTTGTATTGTTAAATTAAAATATTTTTATAGTAATTTTTTTTAAAGGAATCAACTAACCTTTGCTCCGGAACTGCCTACAACAAGAGCTGGTTGATCATGCTTTCCTTCAATCAGTTTTTTTAATATCTCATCCCTTTCGTAACTTATTTGGCGTCTGAGCTTCTCAAATTTTTCGTCTATTTTTTTTCCATCTGCATACAGAACCACTCTAATGATATGCAAATGCAATCATTCTAATATGGTAACAATACATAGATTAAATAAATATATAAAGCAAAATAACTGTACTCAATTTAAAAGTCACAATTTTTTATTCGATATAAAAATCTGACTCGAAAAATAACTGGATATGAGATTGACTCAATCTAAATATAATTCAACCCAATCTATGGATAAATTTGAATTGATTAGATCTCAATTTGGTCCATAGGTTGACCTCAATTTATCTTATTTAAATTATTTAAAAATTAAAAATTAAATTTTTAATTTTTTAAAATTTAAAATTTAAAATAAATCTATTCATTCTGAAGTCTAAAAATGATTTGAATTTTTTTTTTTGCATTAACCTGATAATTCGATCTGAATCATCATTTGAAATGATATGACCTGCAACTCAAAATGACTCAATTCATATTAGTTCAAAAGAAATTTAAAAGTTAATCTAACTCGAAATTAAATTTAACCCAAGCTTGACAAATATGATCCAACTCATTTACCACATCTAACCCAACCTCAAGTGAGCTCAACAATAAGATTGTGAAACTGAAACCTACAAAGACTTACATATAATCTGATTGCATTCAGTGAGTTTCGTCTCAAGGAAGTCATGCACGTCGCTGACGGCCTTTAGCAACTGCTGTAGTTCGAATGGATCTATGTACGAGTCAGTGTACCTGAAAACCAAAACGGTATTATAGAAACAAAAAGGTTCATATGTGGCATACTGACCAAAGCTAGTTAAGGATTTTGCTACAGATAGCGATAATGCTACGTATAGTGGAACATTGATTTTATGTTTTTCTTTTTTTAATTTTCCTTTCAACTTTGATTAAAGGCGTTGTTAATCTTTTTACACGACATTTTTTTTAAGACTAAAATACTAAAATTTCATTGGATTTTGCCATAATACAATAAATCTCAGTTATATTTTGATACTATCATATTAAATAGTCAGTTGGTCAAATTTAAGAGTTTCTCATCATTAAAATAAAGATAAAAACAATCAATATATATATATTTAAAGCACTTTCTTTAGTATCCATATTAATATTATCTTTCATTTCATCTGTTATTTTTTCAAATTCTTAAAAATATAATAAAATCAAATCCAACATACATACAACAGTTTTAATATGTTTTTGACTTCGAGGTTTGAACGAGTTAAAAGGAAATTTGAATATCAAAACAAGTATATCTGATATATGTTAATTTTTCAACCGAAAACTACTGGTATAATGATGCCAAAATTTCAACTTACTCATGTCTAGCGATTCGCATGGCACACGCCACAGCACTTCTGATACTCAAGTATGCAGCCACAGGAAGACGAAGCTTGATAATCTCTACTGGTGATGCGTCCACCTTAATGTACTTTTCAGGTAGCTCCTTGAATATGACCATGTACTTTGTCAATTGCACCACTTTGTCTATGAGTTCACTGAGTTGGTTAAATCTGGGTTTGAATAAGTTGGCATCGGCTCTAATGTTTGCCAGTTGCATGAGGAGAGCTAAAGAGTAGGCCATTTGGTTGTCTTTACCTTGATCAATGAGTAGCAGAATTTTACCATATATCGTAGCAAAAGAAGCGAGAGTTATTGCCACTTTGGAATCCCAAGAATAGTTTTTCAGTTTGTTGAGTAACTCCATTGTTATCTCATGTGAATTTCCTCCTGTGAACTTGTATAACAGCTGCAAATACACATGCATGTTCTAATTTATATTTCTTTTCCAGCAGTAATTTTAGGTTGATGACAAGTAAAAAAAACATTATTCAAGCATCTACGAACCTCTGAATCAACATTGTCAAGAGCTTGAATGGCCTTGTAATTCAAATCCAATTTATCGCCTACATCACCAGCTTGAACGGCCTTGGCATCCGCATAATGACGAGCTCGATTGGCCTTGCCATCTAATCTATCCACAGAATCATGTGTGCTCTGTAGAAAGAAAATTCGCAGCATATTTTAGTGGGCATAATTAAAAAGGCAACCAACATCTATAGCATTAAGAAACTAAAAAGATTATCTTGTAGTTTGTATTTTGTTGCTCTACAAGATACTGAACGTGAGCATTACTAGAGTGTCAGTGGCACGGCGAATTATAGCCTCTGCAACAAGGAGCATGGCCTTGGTGTGAACTTCACTGCCATCAGGATGATGGGTTTCCTCAATATTCTTTATCAGGCTCTCATCATAGTGTGAGAGCATTGCCTGATCAGCATTCATCAGTCTGTGCCGTTCAGGTTCAGTAGCCTTTGTTTTGTGTTTTGCCATATTTTGTTTCTTTTTTGTTCTTCCACCAAACCATTTTGATGGTTTTCGGACCAAATTCATATTTGGGATTTGAAGAAGAAGGAAAGTGAAGGCGAATTGGTGAGCAATGTTTAGCTTGCGCATTATAGGACTCGTTTGAATATATATATATATATATATTTTCTTCTAAAGATTGTTGCATTTCTCTTCCCCAGTTGATTAAAAAAAAGGATAATGCTAGTTCCCATATCACAGCTAGGGGTGAGTAAATGGTTAAAAAATATAAATTGAATTGAATTTAATATAAATATCGAATAAAATCAAATTAAATTAAAATAATTTAATTTATCTTAGAGTTGAATTATTTAAAATTTTTTAAAAATATATTTAAAAAATTAAGACAATCAATAATAGTATTTAATAATCCTATTATTAATTTCTTGCCCATACCGAAATCTAAATAAAACACTCAATATTAGAACAATCACTTTTTGAATTTAATATAATGATCATTAGCATAACGGATGGATGACTTAAATACTAGCTATTTATAAATATATATCTTGCTGTGAATAATAATTCATTAAACTTTTATTATAAAATAATTAAAAATATATATAGCAAATCATATTATATTTCAGATTACTAGCAAAATTAAGGAGTATGAAGAGGATGGTAATAATATAACGCTTTACCATACGAAGAAGCAAAGTTACTAATAGAATGCCATTTTAGAAGATATTATTATAAAATGGCAAACTAACACAAAGTCACTAATAGAATGCCACTCACTAATGCTTTTATTTTTTATTTTGTAATCTAAGTGGTCCCTATGTGTTATCTAGTGATTTGACCTCTACAAACTTGTCCAAATCTTATATATATATATATATATATATATATATATATATCCTCCTTTCTTTGATTTCTCTCTTTATTATTATTATTATTATTATTACTACGATGATATTGAGAATGTCGTAGCTATTGATGTTTAATGTAATTTATATTAATGAAATTTATTTTCTAAACCTCTTAATTTTTTTAACAAAAAAGAAAATACTTAAATAATTAGAAGTGACTAAATTAATCATTTATTAATTTGATTTAAATTGATCAAAATGAAAATAAACGAATTTAGAAAATTATAAACAAACTAGCCTTATGAATTTTTATAATTTAAGTAAAAAGAAAAATTAAAGAAGAAAAGTAGAAAATGACATAGTGTTATAAAATCAATTTCGAAGTAGCTACGCACTAGTAGAATCCAATGGCCAAAGTTAAAGTTAAAGGTCATCCACTCATGCCTGAATAAGAACATATAATCATATAAATCAGCATACATGGTCGGCCCAAAATCTACACTTCGTTTTTTTTATTTGCAACTTTCAGTCAAAAAGAAAGTACTAAACAGGACCCACCCAAAAGAAGTTCGAAACAAACAGGATTGAACGTGGTCGACGATGGGTTGTATTATATGGTCGTCGATGCTTTTTCAACATTTTTTCGTTTAAAATAAAAACTTACTTTTCTTTTTAAAATATTATTTTGTTCACTAATTGCTTCAGAAGTGTGAAAAAAGAGTGGAAATTGTATAAAATTTTGAGAGGCCATGGTCCCCCTGAACTATTATCCTTAGCAAGTTCTACTTGTACACTGTTGGCAATTTGTTCAATTTTGCAGTATTTGAAACTCTCAAAATCCCAACAGAGAAGTCCATCGTAGATCAGAAATGAGTCATTAGTTTGAAGTGCGATATCTGAACTTCTAGTTGTATTCAATGAGAATTGTGAAGCAATATCATGTGAAGTGCTGCTTGAGATAGTCTGATACAAGTCTAAGGAAGCTGGTAATGTCATTAATAGCAGTTGATTGATGAATTAATAGCAATGGCGATTGATTGGTTGGCAGCTAGAAGTTAGAATTGGAGGAAATTTTTGTTACACGGTTGTTAACCATCATGTAATAGTGCTAGTAATAATGGAGTACATCTATGGGTTCTGTTAGCTAATCGTTAGCAATGTCTATAAATAATTGTCGTAATAGACACGTAATGGCTCTTAAAACTAAAATTTTTTCAAATTTTGATAAAATTGAATATTTTTTTTAATTTTAAAAAATTAACAAAATTTTGATAAATTTATCCAAAATACAAATTAATCCAAATATGATGACGCATCGCATTTAAATATTAAATTAAAACAATCATTACAAGAAATTTAGTGTCTTGTGACAAAATAATTTATCACAACACATTAAATTTGTTACTATAAATATATCATTATAAAATCGATTTGTCACCATATTTATCAAAATAATCTTCATATGTATATTATGACAATTTATATTTTATCAAAATAGTCTATAGATTTTGTGATAAATATATTTATCACAATAAAATATACTTATAGTAATAAAATTCTTTTTATGACAAATAAATTTATCGCAAAATTCATTACCATTTTAAAATAATATATCTTGTATTATCACAATAGTGTATAACTTTTATGATATATATATTTATCACAATAAAATATACTTATTGCGATAAAATCTTGTTTGACAAAAAATTTGTCACAAAATCTATAACTATTTTAACATAATATATATTTTCACACTTTGAATTTATGACTTGACCTCATAACTTCTATATATATTGGTCAAAGCACTTTTCAATGGTCACACATCATTGAATTTCTCCATAATCAACATGTTTAATTGTAGAGTTTTGAAGTACAGTTGCTCATATTCTTTTGAAGACTAATTTATTATCATAATGTGAACTTTAAATTATTTAATTTTATCAAATTGTAATCTTTAGAGTGTTCATTGACTCACATATGATCAATTATTATTTCAAAATAAAATTATTAAAAAATAAAGAAGGAAAAAAATATTAATGTTATTTGATGTTAATAACTAATGTGAACTAATTTTACTAATTTTTTTTATAAAAATTCATGCTAGCTAGTTTGTCATGTCACATAATATATTTTTCTATTTTGATCAATATAAATTTTGGCTAGATTTGTCAAAATTTTATTAATTTTGGCTAATTTTGCCAAAATTAAAAAGATTAACCAATTTTGTCAAAACTCAAAAAGTTTAGATTTTAAGGATCAATAAGCTAGTAATTAATACAAGATCAAACAAGAATAATATAATCACTTTGCAGGCACTTTAATCATAAAAAAAAAAATTCATTAAAGATCATCTTCTTGACACTCATAAGCAAGATGCTAATTGAGTTTCTTTTCCCATGCCTCAAGGTTTATACTTGGAACTTGATAAGGGTGCGTTGCTCTTTAATCCTAATCAATATATGAGGTTAATAGGCAAGCTTCTATACTTGAGACTTATCAGGCCTGAACTTAGTTTTGTTGTTTAACATCTTAGTTAGTTTATGGCTTCTCCATCCAAGACCAATGGCAAAACTAGGGGGGTTAGGGGAGGGTTTTAGCCCCTTTGGTTGTTGACTAGATATGAAGGTGGGACTGGAGGCACTGGTTAACTCCCCTTGCCATGTGAGAAAATCCCTAAGAATGGGAGGGGAGGGGAGGGGAGGGGAGGGGAGGGGGGAGAGGGAGGGCAAGGAAGAAGATGACCTCCCTCCCTAAAACTTTTTTTTTTTTTTTTGGTTTTTCTTACTCGAAATGGCATCGTTTTGAGTGAATGACAAAAAAAATGGCAAGAGACCTATTTTAAGGTCTCTCACTTGTCCCCTTCCCCTTTAACCAAAATCGAAAAACACACAGCTGTCTCTTTCACTCCAAATCCCTTCTCCCTCAATTCAAAATTTCTCATTCAATCTTCTACTTTTCCTTCAAAAAATATTTAAATTACTCTTCCAAAATTTTAGTTTTCATCAATCTTTTAGGTTAAACTATCAAGGATTTGAAAAATTTGCACTTCAATCAAGGTGAGTTCCAATAATTTTTTTTTTAAATTTTAATTTTTATCATATTTTCATATTTCAATTCACTTAGTTTTACATGAAAAATATGACATTCACTTCTTTTCCTTTCATATTTCTTAAAAAATGTGAATTGATTGAATTTGAAATAAAAACCTAATTTAGAAATAGGAAATTTAAATGTAAAATATATTGGGAATTAAGAAGTCTAATTTAAATTAAAAATAGAAAATTTAAATTAAAATATATTGTGAATTAGGAAATAGAAATAGAAAAATTAAATTAAAAATATATTATGAATTATAAATCCTAATTGATTTATTGTGAATTAATAATATTGTGAAGTTACAGTAAAATAGAAATTTTGTTACAAATATATTAAAAATAATTAATTTATTGTGAATTTATTATGCATTGAAAATATAAAAATGAAATTTATAGCAAAATTCATTACCATTTTAAAATAATATCTCTTGTATTGTCCCAATAGTGTATTGCTTTTACGACATATATATTTATCACAATAAAATATACTTATTGTGATAAAAATCTTTTTTGACAAATAAATTTGTCACAAAATCTATAATCATTTTAACATAATATATTTTTTCACACATTTAATTTATGACTTGACCTCATAACTTTTACATATACTAGTCAAAGCGCTTCCCAATTGTCACACATCATTGAATTTCTCCAAGTAAGCATATTTAATTATAGAGTTTTGAAGTATAGTTGGTCATATTCTTTGAAGACTAATTTATTATCATAATGTGAATTTTAAATTATTTAATTTCATCAAATTGTAATTTTTAGATTGTTCATTGACTCACACATGATCAATAATTATTTCAAAATAAATTATTAAAAAAGAAAGAAGCAAAAAAATAAAATATTAAGTTATTTTATTCAAACTCAAAATAATTACAATTTATTCAATTACAAATTTAAAGATTAAATCTAGTATTTATCAATTTATATTTTAAAGTAAATCTAGTATTTATCAATTTATATTTTAAAGTCTAATAAAAAAATTTAAAATATCACTTTCAAATAGTAACTTTATTTATATATCAGAAAATTTTAATTTAGTATTAAAAAAATTTTTAGATGTATATTACATTATTTAGCATTTCTAAGAATATACAAATTTTTATATTAATAAAAAGTAATTTTATATACTAATTTGTGCTTTAATTTTAATATTGAATGTTATAAAAAAAATGAAATTGATATAGCAAAATTTGGCATATGTATATATTTTTTTATTTATTGTGACAAATTATTTTGGAATAAAAATTATTTTTTGTGACAAAATAATTTTTTAATAATTTCTTAATAATTAAAAATAGTGACAAAAGTATTATTGTGCCAAAATTATTTTCTCATTAATTTTTTTTTGGTATCAAAATTTTAATGAAAATATTTTTTACATTAAAATTTGATGCCTTTCTATTGTGACAAAATATTTTGTTGAAATAAAAAATTATTTATTGTGACAAAATAATTTTGTACTAATTTATTGACTAATTAAATATAGTGACAAAAGTATTATTATACCAAAATTATTTTGTCATTAATTTTTATTTTGGTATTAAAATTTTAATGAAAATATTTTTTACATTAAAATTTGATGTCTTTCTATATTGTGACAAAATATTTTGTCGAAGTAAAAAATTTATTTATTATGACAAAATAATTTTGTAATAATTTATTGACTAATTAAATATAGTGACAAAATGACTATAGCGATAAAATCAGTTTCTCATTATTTATACTTTTACAGATGCCAAAAAATTGGCATCATATTTTTGAGAAAAAATATTGTAATAAATTTTTTTTTTCATTATATTTCCTTTATGTTTGTTTAGTATGACAAAAATATTTGTCAAAATTTCATTTTGTCACAAGTTAATCAGGTTTTACAAAAATTGTGATAGATTTTAGTTTAATCACAATAAGATCACATATTGTGACAATACTGATTTCATCACAAATAATTTTGCCATAATAAGTAAACTTTCTTGTAGTGAATGTTATTTGATGTTAATAACTAATGTTAACTAATTTTACTAATTTTTTTTATAAAAATTCATGTTAATTGGTTTGTCACGTTACATAATATATTATTTTATTTCGATCAATATGAATTTTGGCTAGATTTGTCAAAATTTTTATTAATTTTGGCTAGTTTTGCCAAAATTAAAAATATTGAGCAATTTTGTCAAAACTTGAAAGGTTTAGATTTTAAAAGTCAATAAGCCTATAATATAGGATCAAGCAAGAATAATATAATCACTATGCATGAACTTTTATAATCCAAAAAAGTTATTAAAGGTTATCTTCTTGACGCTCATAAGTAGGATGCTAAGGGAGTTTCTTTTCCCATGCCTCAAGGTTTACACTTGGAACCTGATAAGGGTGCATTGCTCTCTAATCCTGATCAGTATAGGAGGTTAATTGGCAAGCTTCTGTACTTGAATCTTAACAGCCCTGAACTCAACTATGTTGTTGAACATCTTAGTCAATTTATGGCTTCTCCATCCAAGACTAATGGCAGAACTAGGGGGGTTGGGGGAGAGTTTCAACCCCCCTTAACCGTCAACGAGACATGAAGGTAAGGTTGGAGACACTTGTTAAGCCTCCTTGCCATATGAGAAAATCCTTAAAAAGAGGAAGGGAGGGGGAGGGTAAGGAAAAAGATGACCTCCCTCCCTAAAACTTCTGAAAGGAGTAGTAGTAGAAAACAGTCTCATGCAGAATTCAATTTAGATGATGTTATTAGTGATCCGAGATTGCGTAAACCAATTGAGGAGGTTGATGTTGCTATTAGAGATCAAATCTAAAGAGAGCATTTGACTAGGGGGCCTTCTCAACTAATTGGCCATAATTATCCAAGAACTTAGTTTGGTAAACAAGCGATAAGTTTTTAAGATGGTTCATTTAAAAAGTTTGTAAGGTTAGAGTATAGCATATCAAAAGATGCGACATTTTGGTTTTGGTGCTATATTTTCAAAACTCCAAATAAATGTGATCGATTTGAAAATGATGTCTTTATTAAAACGAGGTTCAATAATTGAAAAAAGGTATTAGAAAAATTCAATGAAAATATTGGTTGTGTGAATAGTTGTCACAACGATGCTAGAATAAAGTTTGAGCTTTTTCAAGATCAAAGGCATAGTGTGATAAATATGTTAGACGCACATGGTTGCGAGATGGAGGTTACTTATCACACCTGTTTAACAACGATGTTGGATGTGACATGCTTCCTTTTGAAGCAAGGTTTGCCTTTTCATGGACATGATAAATCAACTAATTCTTTAAATAAAGGCTATTTTATTGAGTTACTTGAGTGGTATAGTCAACGAAATTAAGAGTTTTCCAAGGAAGCAAATGAAAATGCTCCTAGAAACAATCAAATGACTTCTTTATAAATTAAAAAAAAAAAAAACTAGCATATGCTTGTGCCACAAAGATCACATTTGTCATCATCAATGGTATTGGGGATAATGTTTTTTCTCTTATGGTTGATGAGTCCCGAGATATTTCAGTGAATGAGCAAATAGGGGTTGTTTTAAGATATGTAAATAAACATGAACTTGTTATTGAACAATTTCTTGCAATGGTGCATATCCATGACACTACCTTTATTTCTTTAAAGAATGCTATTAATGCATTATTTGCAAAACATAGATTATCATTATCCAAATTGAGAGGTTATGGATATGATGGGTCCCCAAATGTGTGGGGCGTGTTCAATGGATTGAAGACCCTCATATTGAAAGAAAATCCATATGCAAGGTATGTCCATTGTTTTTCACATCAACTCCAATTAGTTATTGTTGTTGTTGCCAAGGGAAACTCCATTGTGAGTGAATTTTTTAGCTATGTTACTATGATTGCGAATATGACTAAAGCATCACGTAAAAAAAAATATCAACATAGAAAAATTAAACATGATAAGATGGTACTTTGTTAGAAAGTGGTGAGATTACTAGTGGAAAAGACAAAAAAAAAAAAAAACTAGTTTAACAAGACCAGGGGATACTCAATAGGGATCACACTACATGTCATTACTTTCTCTATCCTTAATGTGAAAGTCAATGGTAGAAGTGTTGGGAAATATACATGGTGATGGTGCTTATGATGACAATAAAGGTGTTGCCATAGATATGATTGATAGGATGAAGAATTATCAGCTTGTTTTTGTATTGCACTTGATAAGATATTTATTAAGAGTCACATATGAGCTGTCACTTGCCTTACAACAAAATGATCAACATATTATACAAGTCATGAATTTGATTGATACCGTAAAATTTTGGCTACAAGAATTAAAAGATGAGGGATAAGAGATATTTTTGAATCAAGTCAAAACATTTTGTGAGAAGAACATGATCACAATGCTTAATACCATTACCAATTTTCATCATATTATCATATGAAAATTTTTTGTTAGGTATTATTTATAAATTTTGTTTCATTATATTTGCCAAGGGATTTTTCTTGCTTATTAATTCTATCATTATTGCAATATCAGATTGTTGATTTAATCATACAAGAGATGAATAATTGTTTTTAAAGTAAGTACAAAGTTACTTATTTGCACAACATGTCTTGATCTAACATATTCTTTGTCTCAATTTGACCTTTGTAAGTCACTTCATCTTGTTGAATTATATTCAGAAGACTTCTCAATGACTAGTCATTTAATGTTTAACTAGAAACTTCAAACTTACATTCGTAATGTGTGGTGTGATTCTCAATTTTCTACAATTGTAGATTTGAAAAGTCTTGCTCATAAGATTGTCAAACTAGAAAAAATATAATTTTTTTCATTAGTTTATTGCTTGATTGAGTTGGCATTGATTTTACCCATTGTGATTGCTTCTGTTGAAAGAGTCTTTTTTGCAATAAAAACTGTCATGACTGACTTACGTAATTGAATGACATATGCATTTATGAATGATAGTCTAGTTGTATACATTGAAAAAGAGATTTTCACAACAATTGAAAATAAGCAAATTTTGTAATGCTTTTAAAAGATGCATACTTGCAGAATGTAGTTGACTCCTCTTAGTCACACGACCAATACCAATAGTTAAAATGTCAATCAATAGTCGCTTTTTGATTTGGTAAATACTTATACTTGTCATTTTGGTACTTTAATTGTTAAATACTTATTTAATTGCATTGAAAATTTTTTATATTTAATAGTGAGTGAGCCCCCCCTAAAATAAATCTCTAGTTCAGCCACTCTCCAAGACAACCTCATGTGGATGGAGCTTTACATGTTCTCAAATACCTCAAGCATACCCTTTCTTATGGTTTGTTCTATTCCACATCATCTGCACTTCATCTTACAATATTTTGTAATGCGGATTGGGGTTCTTATGCTTTCATAGAAAGCCATTAATTGGTTATTACATATTTCTTTGTGATTCTTTGATCTCATGGAAAACTAAGAAGCAAAATACTATTTCTTGTTTCTCTGCTGAAGCTGAGTATAGAAGCATGACTTCTTCGATTTGTGAGTTACATGGATCTCTTATATCCTTCGCGATTTGTAGCTCGCTTTCTTCTTCCAATTTCTCTTTATTGTGACAGTCAAGTTGCTCTCCATATTATTGCTAATCCAGTGATTCATGAGAGAACAAAACACTTCAATATTGATTGTTATTTGATTAAAGATTAATTCAAACTAGGCTTTATTCTTCCTTAGCATATTCCATCTAAACAGCAGCCTTCGGATCTTTTCACTAAGCCTTTGTCTGCTGCTCATCATTATTCGCTGTTGTCCAAGTTAGGATTGTTTTCCTTTCTCTCTCCAACTTAAGGGGGCATAAAGATGCATTAATTTATTAGTTAGTTAGTTAGTTAGTTAGCTCTTTTAGTCATTTTACAAGTGTTAAGCTTGTATATAAACCTCTTTAACTTTTGTACTCGGAGACCAAGTCATTTTTCCTTCAACTAATACACCAGCTTAATTTCTCTTATTAGAACTTCTAGATTCTTCAGATAAAAAGACCAAAACATGTAGGATAGATTTACAGGAACTGAAAGAAAGGAAGGCGAAATCAACACTCTAATGTAACGTTTAGTAGGATATAATGGAATGTAATGTAATGTAATTAAAAGAAATTTTAGTTTAATAGTTCATTGAATTTGTATTTGATTACATTCCATCACATCCTACCAAACATTACCTAAATTCACTTGCTTTGACTGTGAGTATGGGTTTGAGGAATAGAGGGAGTAGCTATACGTTGAATACAACATTGGTACATGTAGTAAGCTTCTAGCAAACGGCCACAATCTGGGCATTTTATTTGCATCTTCTCTAATACCACCACATCCTCATCACATAGAAGAAATCTGCAGCGATGTGGCCAGCTGGTGTAGAGACTTTCTGTATAATTTTTGAGTGCTGATACAAACCCCTTTTTACTGACTTTTTCTCGCCAGTCATCGTAGTGGTTCAAGGTTATCAGGACCAACTCTCCATTGGTTCTGACCATCTCAGTTGGACCTTGAAAGAATATAGCCCATCCGTCTGTGCTACAACCAAACATAAGTAAATTCGTGACTTCTTGCATTATTCGATCATTTTCAACATTATAATACTTTAATCTTGAGAAGAACATGCTCCTCAATCGCATCCAAAACACCCCAGTGGAAGTGATATTCGTCCATCTACCACTGCATTGTGCAACAATCCTATTATTTTCGGTGAGATTTACACTTTTCACCAGATAAACCATTTCCAAGTTGATGTCAGTAACGTCTGCAATATATTTCGTCCTGCTTGTGAATTTCTCAATCCACTCGATATTTCCTCCTCCATATAAGCATATGACATGTGTTTGGCTATTCACCTGAAAATTTAATTAATAAACAAGGCTGAGATTCATTTTTGAGGGTCAATAATCATTAAAATATATAGCAGCATAAAGCATATAAAATATACAAATTTAATTTTATGTTAAGCATTATTCGTCTAATTTAAAATGTTACTTTATATAAAACTTGATTTATAAAAATAGTGACAAAGAGCTATATTTACAAACTAAAAATGCTCATGTTCAAATCCTTATAAAAACTTTCAGACTAAAAATGCTCATGTTCAAATCTAATAAAAACAGTAGATAACACGGTCTAAAATGATTAAACTTTAATTCACAACTAAATGATTAATCTAAGTACTATGGTAGTTGGCTCTAATCTGTATATACTGCTAACTTTTCTTATTAATTATGGATGTGGATTGTCAAATTAATTCCTAAGACATTCTAAAAATCTCAAAGTTGACACGTCATATTATAATTATCCAAAAAAAGATGCACTCGATATTTAAACTCTAATTTAAAATATTATTTTTTATACTAGATTCATTTTATAATCATTTTTCAATATATTTTATATAAAATTATGTCACTGCCATATTGCTACATATTTATAGCAATAAACATCAATAATAGAAAATTCCGACGTTAGGGTCAACTTTGTGTCACTCGGTGTAAGTAATATACATATTACCGTTTGCCATATGCCATCATTTGCAAGAAGTAGCTCGAGTCCCCAAGTCTGTTCCTCCCACAGACAATTCTCTGTGTAATTTGTGAAAGGGAAAGCTTGATTTCCCCATATGGTAAACATGTGAAGTGCATTGCTGTTCTGTACGATTCCATACTCATCAAGCGACACTAGAATCGTTTTGTTAGAAAATTCCCACTCCATCTTGATGTATCTGACGATAACCGGATCAGTTAAAGGGTTCTGCACGCTGTACCATGGCATCATTGATTGCAGCTCCTGAAATTTACGTTTATAATTCTCTTCATCGTGACGAGGAGTCGATTTGTCTGCAATTGGGATCCATACCATTTCATACCTTGAACATCCACTGCTTCCTGTTCTCGACTTTTTGTAAGTATGAGCAAACATATCAATCTCTGTATATGAGAGTTGATCAAGATCCGATACCAGCACCAGCACATGCTTCCCCTTAAGCACTTGAATATCAACCTGCACGTCCCAAAAAATTATTATTTTTATAGAGTTAGATTTGGACCTATTTAGTTTAGTGCTAACGTTCAGCTGTTGACAATTAAGTGTTTGATAATTTAGAGATTAAATATGTAACTGTATTATAAAATGATAAAAAAATTATTATTTCCATATTTTAATTAATTTATATGAAATATAAATTCGTGTAAATGGTATATAATGATAAATATAAGGTTCATATTAGAAAGAAAAAAAATCTGAATGTTAGCTTTATATTTCAAACGCATAAAAAACTAGCTTTTAGCATTTAGTTATATTTTTTAAATGTTGAATGCTACTTTTTAAATTTAAACTATGAACGCTGACATTTGCCAAACATTTTTTTTTAGCATTTGTATACTCAAATCTCTGAATGCAAATAAGTAAACGTTAAACCAAATAGACACTTTGTTGGAATGAGATTGATTAACTATTTATGGGGTTACTTTTAGAAAAAAAAACTTATGATTCTCTAATAAAAAAAAGATTATGAATACATTTTGAAATTGAAATTTATAAGATAATACACATTAGTTTTATAACTTATTTTATATTATTTATTTAATAAAAATTTTATAAAAAAAATTAACAAATTGGATCTGTGAAAATTTTTAGAATGATCTCTTAAGTTAAACTTTATGTTCCATCCCTGCTATATCTCGTGGAAAGCTTGCTATTGAATGATACAAATTGTGAAAGAGATATTGAAGCCATGAGGAAAAATTAAATTGATGTGTTTGTTATTGAATTTTTATCTCATTGCTAATTATTTAGCAATTAATGAAACAGAAACAGAAAATTCCTATTTCTATTCAGTTGTTAATCTTGATTAGCAATAGATTTTTATAATTTAACAATAAAGATTTATATTGCTAAACTGTAACATTTTTATAGTAATTTTTTTAATGGAGCTAAAAATTAGATACGAAATAACACTAAGTTGTATTGAATATTAATGTGAGGATGAATACTTTGTCTCCTTGGTTAAAACAAATTTAAAATTTCAAGACATGATTTAGCAGGAGTAGTGAAAGAAAAAATTCACACCTTCATGCATAGTAAAAATATATTTATACTCGTTACTGAAATCTAAGAAGCTTTCCATTGAAATAATGACAAGTCCATCTATTCAATATTGAAATACAAAAAATTAATAAATATTTATTACTCCATCCGTCTAAATATTATAGGTCATATTTCTGTTTTTAGAAATCCCAAAAATAGGTTATTTTCCATATTTAGATGTTAGTTTAGTTATAAATTGTCAAATTTACCCCCTCATTAATTGTCAAATTAATAATTAAATCTTTTTAATTACTTTAAATTGCAATTTTCTATACCTGTTTTATTGATATTTCAATATTACGTGATTAACGAGATTTTATACCAAAAATAAAAGTTATCTTTATATTATCTCTTTTTTTTCCAAGAACCAATTATTTTTTTCAAGAAAATACAATAAATAGTATCAAAAGACATTTTAGTAAAAAAAAAGTGAATATTAATTAACAAAACCTAACTTTTTTAATTCTTGTGTAAAAAAACTGATCTATAATATTGAGACGGACGAAGTATATTTTTTAAATATTCAAAATTAAGATAACCATTAAAAATATAAATGAAGTGGGAGAAATATCTAGAGTTTGTAGTTTTTTTTTTTAAAGGGAATCAACTAACCTTTGATCCGGAACTGTCTAACACAAGAGCTGGTTGATCATGCTTTTCTTCAATCAATTTTTTTAGTGTGTCATCCTTTTCATATCTTATTTGGCGTTTGAGCTTCTCAAATTTCTCATCTTGTTTTCTTTCATCTGCATACAGAGCCACTTTAATGATGAGGATGCAATCATTCTGATATCACAACAATTACATTAATTACATAAATATATAAAGCAAAATAATTATATCCAATTTAGAGTGATAATTTTTTATTCAATCCAAAAATCTACTTCAAAAACAACTCAATTTGAGATTAACCTGATCTGAACATAATTCAATCCAATTTGTGAATCAACTTGAATTGACTATATCTCAACTTAATCTACAGGTCGATCTTTATTTATCTGATTTTCATTATATTTTTAAGAGTTTAAAATTAAGAATAACTCCATCCAACTTCAAATTCAAAAATGATTCAAATTTCTTTTTATAACCTAGCTGCAAATCCAAGTAACTCAATCTAAACTCACCCGAAAAATTTGATTCAAAATTGATCAAATTCAAAATTGACTCAATATAAACCAATCGGACTTAACCTAACCTATTTGTCACTCTAACCCAGACCCAAGTTAGCTCAACAATAAAATTGTCAAACTGAAATCTCCAAGGACTTACGTATAATCTGATTGCATTCAGTGAGTTTCTTCTCAAAGAAGTCGCGCATATGGTTGACATCGTATTGCAAATGCTGTAGTTCGAATGGATCTATGTACGCGTCAGTGTACCTAAAACCAAAACGGTACATATAAACAAAAAGGTTCATAAGTAGCATACTGACCAGAGTTAGTTAGGGATTCTGCTATGTTTAGCGACAATGCTATGTACAGTGGAATTTTTCTTTTGGAAATTATTGGCAAGGATTTCAGAAAGTGCGTCAGAATATCTCAGTTAGGCTAACACTCTCTTAACGCTCTGTATCACAAGATCGGACCAAAATATATTAATAGAAAACAAAGTACAAAATTAAATGTCTGCCTGCAAAGAGTGAATACAGTGGAACATTGATTTTACGCTTTCTTATGTTTTCTTTTGCTTTTTTTTCTTTCCTTCTTTTTTTTTTAAAGAAATTTTCCGTTTCAACTTTTACCAAAGACATAATTAATGTTTTTACAAGACATTTTTTTAGACTATAAAACTAAAATTTCATTGGATTGGATTTTGCTATAATACAATAAATCCCAGTTAATTTTTGATACTATTATATTAAATAGTCATTCTGTCAAATTTAAGAGCTTTTCATCATTAAAATACTGAGAAAAAAATCAATATATATTTAAAACACTTTCTTTAATATCCATATTATCCTTCATCTCATCTATCATTTTCTCAAATTAACATACATACAACAATTGTATTATGTTTTTGATTTTGAGGGTTCGAATGAGTTGAATGGAAATTAGAATATCAAAACAAGTACTCCTCCATCCCATTTTGATAATCTACTTTGGATTTACATACAAATTAAAGAGATTAATTAATTTTAGTTGATAATCTTACTTACTGTCATTTTCTTCCTAAACTAGATTTATTAATTTCTTTTAATAAATTACACCCACAAAGAATTTTTATTAATGCTAATTCACAATAATTAGAAAAATTTTAAAGAAAGGTTGAAGATGACATTGGTTAATTAGTGTTATTCAATTAGTAATATAAAAATGTTCTCTTCATGTTGGAATTCAAAATAGATTTATTGAATAATATACTAATTTCAAAGTCAAAAGTAGATTGTTTATTATACGTGATAATATTTATGTAGTAATTAAACAAGAATATTGTAGACAATTACTACCTAAACTAACAACCAAAAAAGAAAAGTAGTCTATAATTTGAGATAGCCAAAAAAGAAAAAAAAAATTATTAAAATGGGATGGACGGAGTGTATCCAATATACTTAATAATGTTATGTTAAAAATAAATTTTATGTTGCTAATCTAAATTATATAAATAATTTTTTTTTTGTAGATATTATAGGAATATATGTGAATAACGAAATTTCAATAATTACTCGTGACAAAATTTCAACTTACTCATGTCTAGCAATTCGCATGGCGCAGACCACAACACTTCTGATACTCAAGTATGCAGCCACAGGAACACGAGACATAATAGTCTCTACTGGTGGATCGCCAATCTTAATATACTTTTCAGGTAGCTCCTTGAATATGACTACGCACTTTGTCAATTTCACCACTTTGTCTATGAGTTCATTGAATTGGTTAAATCTGGGTTTGAATAAGTTGGCATCGGCTTTGATGTTTGCAAGTTGCATGAGGAGAGCTAAAGAGTAGGCCATTTGGTTGTCTTTACCTTCATCAATGAGAAGCAGAATTTCACCATAAATCTTAGCAAAAGCAGCGAGAGTTATTGCCACTTTGGAATCCCAAGAATAGTTTTTCAGTTTGTTGAGTAACTCCATTGTTATTCCATGTGAATTTCCTCCCGTGAACTTGTATGACAGCTGCAAATACACATGCCTGTTCTAATTAAATTCGATTTTTTCATCTATTATTGTAACGGAAGATTTTATTAACTTAATGAGAGTTATTGGAAGGAAAGAGATAAGCTATAATATACTAATTCGGCTTTTTGAAACAGTAATGGCCAAAATGTACGCTTGGAAAATTTTTAGTTTGATGACAAGTAAATAACATTATACGAGAATCAACGAACCTCTGAATCAACATTGTCAAGAGCATCAATGGCCTTGTAATCCAAATTCAATTTATTGTCGACATCATCCGCTTGAACTACCTCGGCATCCGCATAATCACGAGCTCGATTGGCCTTGCCATCTAATCTATCCACAGAACCATGCGTGCTCTATAGACAAAAAATTTGCAGCATATTTTAGTGGGTACAATTAAAAAGGAAACCAACATCTATAGCATTAAGAACCTAAAAAGATTATCTTTCACTCTGTATTTTATGGCTATACGAGATACCGGACGAGAGCATTACTAGAGTGTCAGTGGCACCGCGAACTATAGCCTCTGTAAGAAGGAGAATGGCCTTGGTTTGAACTATACTACCATCAGGAAAATGGGTTTCCTCAGTTTTCTTTATCAAAAGGCTCTCATCATGGTATGAGAGCATTCCATGATCAGCATTCATCAGTCTGAACGGTTCAGGTTCAGTAGCCTTTTTTCCTTGGTATGAGAGCATCGCATGATCAGCATTAATCAGTGTCTGCCGTTCAGGTTCAGGAGCCATTTTTTCTTGTTTTGCCATATTTTGTTTCTTTTCTGTTCTTTTGCCAGACCATTTTAATAGTTTTCCTAAAATTTCCATATTTGGGATTTCAAGTAGCAGCAAAGTGAAGGAGAATTGGTGGGCATTGTTTCGGTTGCGCATTATAGGACTCGTTTGTATATGTACTCTTCTAAAAGACTCTTGTAAATTTCCCTTTCCCCTTCCCCAGTTGATTCAAAAAAGGATAATGCTAGGTCCCATATCACAGCTAGGGGCGAGTAAATGGAAAAACTGAAAATTAATTTTTTTTTAAATGTAAACAGAATTGAATTTAATATAAAAACTGAATAGAATCAAATTAAATTGAAATAATTTGATTTGGTTTGATTGTATTCAATTTGGTTTAACCTCTCTTCTATTATATATATAAACAATAAAATTTTAAATATATTAATATAAATAATAAATTTTTAGTTTTATTTGAGTGTGATTGAGTTTGCTTTAAATCATTTTGGTATGATTATAGTTTGATTTGATCTTCTTATTAAATCATTTACATTGAAATAATTAAAAATAAAAAATAAAATTGAACTAAATTTGAAAAATCGAATCGGTTAAATTTGATCAAATATTTATTTAAACCAAAATATTCTTAGCCCTAACAGCACCTAAGCTTTTCAAATCCTTCAAGTTTTTCTAATTTTTATTTTTGGCCCTCACACTTGTAATTAGTTTTCAAAGAAATTTGAAGTTAAGTGATTATCTACTGTGCTAACTTTTTTACTTTAATACCATTTAAGAGACCTTGCTTTTATTAAGGTGAAACTAAGAGCTATTAAAAAAAAAATTGTAGCAGAATAAAATTTCTTATTTCAAATTGGTAATCTAATTAAATTACAACTTTTACTAATGAGCTCTCACGAAGAGATATCATAAAGGCCCTTAGAAGTGAAGAAGGTATTAATGAAAGTGGGAGTAATAGTGACAACCCTCATAGCTATATAATTTTTGAGGTTGGTGCATGTGATATGCTTTCATTAGATCATCTTGAACACATCCCCACTTCATTTTTCTTCACCTTTTTCATTAATGATGTTGTAAATTTCTTTTTCTTTTTTTTGTTTTTATTATTTTAAAATTATAGTGATTAACTTCTAACTCTTCTTTTTTGTAGTTTGTTGTTGCACCAAGTGAACCTTCAATTCTTGCTCTTGATAAGTTTGAGTGTCTTGCATATGTCATAGCTTTAGATGAATAAGGTTATGACTTGCCACTGCTGGAGGTAGACACTACTTGCTCGAAAGAAGAGACTTCAAAATTGCCTACTATACTAAAGAATCCTTGTGAACAAGATAAGACTTTAGAGCATGTGACTTATCCTACCATTTTTGAGATTTCTGCATTTTGCAGTAATGATATTATGCTCAAGTATCAGAACCAAGTTGCTAAGATGGTTTGGTAAAATTTGCAAAAGAGGATTGTTCGCACCCCTAGAACAAAAGTTTTTTCTCTAGCTAAGGAAATTGCTAAGGCTTTAGACGAACTATGGGATGTTGAAAAGATTGACACCAACAGACCAAAGAAGCAATTTACGTGCTACCTTGAAAAAGTTCAAACATTTATACAATTGGAGTCTAATCTCTCCCTCGACAAATGTGATCAAAAACTCAATCTAAAGAGTTTAAAAGACTTGCTGAGAAACTTTATGAACTTTCAGCTCCTGTGCTTCAATTTATTGGTGATCATTCTTTTATAAAGTCAAAGCTAACAAAGGTTGAAGAAGAGCATAAACATTTGATTTCAAAGAAAGAATAGCTTCAGTCTTCTTTAGAGAAAGTCAATGTCGACATGTCAAACTTAGCTTATAGGACTTTTATCGTGAAAACAAACATATCATTAGTCGATGTTGCTCATGTTCGAAGTGAAGCTGATGGCGTGCCTTGAGTTTGCTTAGAAAGTTGCTTAATGCAGAATTTAATGATCTGCAAAATCTTGATTAGCAACCATAGATCATAGTTATGTTCATGCAGTATTTTATTCTTTAGATAAATAAAACTTGGATTTGGATTTTATACTACATGCAAACTTAATAATTTATTTTTTTTATTAGGGTGACTAAACTTAGCAAAATACCAAGATGCCTACATACCTTCCTAAGAAGGATCAGGTTTTTACGTAGTTTTTTTTTTTTTTTTTTTGCTCTTTTTTTTTAGCCTTTAACAGTTTTCGCTCATGCAAGCCAGAAGCAACGTTGAACATCTAAGAATAGTATCACTTTAAGAACTTGCCATTGATGGGTCTAACTCATACTCCTTCTTGATCCATAATCATATAAGCACCATTTGAATTCACTTCTTGAACAACATAAGTGTCATCCTAATTAGAAGTGAACTTGCCCATGCATCTTGACATGATTATGGGTCTTCTAATTGCAAGAACCAAATCACCCACTTGAAATGATTAGGGTCATACCTTTTTATTGAAGGATTTACATAGTTGAACCTAATAACGTTGTAACTTTATTGTGCTTCAAGTCACTTTTCATCAAGAGCTTCCAACTTCTCCAGTCATAAACAAACATTATCTTCATTTGTAAGTCCTTCTTAAATAGTAATTCCTAAGGATGGAATTTGTTACTCTAGAGGAAGAACAACTTCTACACCACGTACTAGTGAATGTAGAGTGGCTTGTGTTGGTGTACGATGTGGAGTCCGATATGCTCATAGTGTTTCGCTTATTCTTTCATGTCAATCCCTCTTTGATCGTCTGACAATCTTTTTGAGGATGTTGCACAATGTTTTATTAAAAACTTATGCAAGTCCATTGGTCGGGGCATTATACATGGACGAGAAGGGTTGTTTGAACGCAAAGTGCTTACATAGCTTGTCCAACTCTTTGTCACAGACCTCTTTTCCATTATCAGTTATTATATAATGAGGCACACCATAACGGTAAATAATATTTGTTCAAACAAAGTGCGCCATAACTTCCTTCTTAGCTTTCTTATATGGAGCAACTTTATCCCATTTTGAAAAGTAACAGTTGCAACTAAGATGTAGCAGTACCTATAGAAACTTTTTGGTAAAGGCCCAATAACATGGAATCCCTAAGCATCAAATGGTCATGATGCAACTGTTAAGTGGAGTGGCATAAGAGGTTGGCAAATCAAGTTTGCATGAAACTGACATTTCAGGCATCTTTTAGCATAGTTCAAGCAACCTTTTACCATTGTAGGCCAGTAATATCCCATCCTTCTGATTCAAAAATAAAGTTTTAGCCCTGATTGATGAGTACCACATATCTCTAAATGTTCTTCTTGTATTGCCTTAGATGCTTCTTCTTTTCTAAGGCATCATAATAAGACTCCATCAAAGGAAAAACGGTAGAGTTCCCTTGGTATGGATTGTCAAATAGCCTTTCATGTTCTAAGAAGTCAATAAGTGGTTACCTCCAATCTTCCTCTTCAATTTCATGAACAAATACAATGCAAATCTTTTCTTCATCCTTTTATTTTGGGTGATACAACCCATATTGTATCATGGCACCTTAATTTCTAAATTAGGTAGTGCTAGTGTTGATGTTAGATTTGTTAATGCATTGGCCTATTGATTCTCCTTTCAAGGTACATGCTCAATTGCCACCTTATCCAACGATGCAATAAGACTTGTTACGTACCTGGAATATGGCAAAATTTCATCCTTCTTTACTTCATATAGTGAGAGGAGTTGATTGATGATTAATTTTGAATCACCAAATATCTTGAGAGATGGAATATCCATATCTATTGCCATTTCATGGCCAATGATCAAGGATTGGTACTCTGCTACATTAATTGATCATAGCTTAGTAAGGTTGAATGCAAATGGCAATACTTCTCCTTTAAGAGTGGTGAATACAACTCCAGCACTTACACCATCACATCTAGAAGCACCATTAAAGAACATTGTCTAAGGTCGTGGAGTTTCAATAAAGAAAACCTTTTCATTCGGAAGATCTTTAGAGAATTCATAATCATCTGGAATTGAATGGTCCGCCAAGAAGTCAACTAGAGCTTACCCTTTGACAATTTTTTGTGGCACATAATTTATTTCAAATTCTTGAAGGAAGAGTGCCCACATGGTTAATATGTTAGATAAGACTAGTCTTGAAATAATATATTTGATTGGAACAACTCGCAAAATCAAGCGAATTGAGTGAGCCTGTAAGTAGTGCCTTAATTTTTTAATGACAAATATGAGTGCCAAACACATCTTTGTGATAAAAGTGTAGTTCAACTCTACTCCATTCATTAGTTTATTAAGGTAGTAAAGTGCATGCTCTTTCCCTTCATCATTTTATTGAGCAAGTAACACTCTCAAAGAACGTTCTTGGACTATAATATATAAAATGAGAGGTCGTCCTTGAATTGGTTCCTTTAAGACTGATGGACTTAATAGATATTCTTTAATGCGCTTGAAAGAATCACTGCATGCTTCATCCCAAAAAAGGACATCTTTCTTCATCAAGCAGCAAAATGATTGACACCTTCTCGTTAGATTAGAGATGAACCTTCTAATATAGGCTAACCTCCATTGCAAACTTTTTAGCTTATGGATGTTTCTTGACTAGGGCATTTTAAGGATGACATCAATTTTTGATTGATCAACTTCAATGCCTATATCTCACATAATGAAACCTAAGAATTTCCTTGAAGAAACTCTAAAAGTGCACTTCAAATGGCTCATTTTGAGCTTTAAATTTCTTAAATGTTCAAAAACTTGTCGTAGATCTTGTAGATGATCAACTGCTTCTTTTGACATCATAACTAAGTCATCAATGTTACATTCTACATTTTTGTGAAGTATATAATCAAAGATCTTTTACATGACCCTTTGATAAGTAGGTCCTGCATTTTTCAATATAAAAAGGCATAACTTAATAATAGTATATTCCTTTTGGTATTTTAAATGTTGTGGCATCCACATCTTCTAATGCCATCAAGATTTGATTATAGCCAAATAATACATCCAAAAATGATAATTGAGTATCATTCTTGGAAGGATTCTCTAGTTATAATCAAATCTTGATGGCATTAGAAGATATGCTTAACAAAAATGTTGAATGTTACATTGATGACTTAGTTGCGAAGTTAAAAGAAGTAGCTCATCATCTTCAAGATCTACGATAAGTTTTTGAACATTTAAGAAAGTTCAAGCTCAAAATAAACCCTTTGAAGTGAGCTTTTAGAGTTTCTTCAAGGAAATTAATAGGTTTCATTGTGTGACATAGAGGCATCAAAGTTGATCAATCAAAAATTGATGCCATCCTTAAAATGCCTAAGCCAAGAAACATCTATAAGCTAAAAAGTTTGCAAGGGAGGTTGGTCTATATTAGAAGGTTCATCTCTAATCTAGAGGGAAGGTGTTAACCATTTAGTCACTTGACGAAGAAAGATGTCCCTTTTGAATGAGATGAGGCACGCAGTAATGCTTTCCAAAGAAAAGAATATATGCTAAGTCCATCTGTCATAAAGGCACCAATTTAAAGGTGACCTCTCATTTTATATATTGCAGCCTAAAAACGTTCTTTAGAAGTGTTATTTGCTTAACCAAATGATGAAGGGAAAGAATATGCACTTTACTACCTTAATAGAATGATGAGAGGGGCAGAGTTGAACTACACTCCTATTGAAAAGATATGTTTAGTGTTTATGTTTGCTGATAAAAAATTGAGGTACTTCTTGTAAGCTCACTCCATTTGCTGGATTTTTGCGAACTAATCCAATCAATTACATTATGTCAATACCAGTCCTATTTGGTAGGTTAGCCAAGTCTGCACTTTTGCTGCAAGAATCTCAAATAAATTATGTTCCATAAAAGGCAGTTAAAGGACAAACTCTAGCTGACTTCTTGGCGGATCATCAAATTCTTGATGATTAGGAATTCTCTTAGGTTCTTTTCGATAAAAAAGTTTTCTTTATTGAAACTCCACATCCTTAGACAATGTTCTTTGATGGCATCACTAGATATGATGGTGCAAGTGTTAGAATTGTATTCACCACTCTTGAGGGAGAAACGCCACATTTTGTATTCAACCTTACTAGGATATGCTCAAACAATGTAGCAGAGTACCAAGCCTTGATCCTTGGCCTTGAAATGGCAGTAGATATGGATATTTTGTATCTCAAGATATTTAGTGATTCAAAATTAATCATCAATCAACGCCTCTCATTATATGATGTAAAAAAAATTGAACTTTTGTCTTATTACATCATTGGATAATGTGACAATTGAATGTATGCCTCAAAAGGAAAATCGACAAGCTCATGAATTAGCAAAAATTGGCATCAATATCGGTATTGCCTAATTCAAAAATTAAAGTGCCATTATACTAATGATGGGTTGTCACCCAAAATAAGGGATGAAAAAAAGGTATGTGTTGTCTTTGTTCATGAAGTTGAAGAGGAAGATTAAAGAAAATCCACTCATCCACTTCTTAAAATATAGAAGGTTACCTGATAACCCATAACATAAGACAAAAATAAGGCTTGGAGCTCCTAAATTCATATTATACTAAGGTGTGATTTACCATTATTCCTTTGATGGAGTCTTACTATGATGCCTCTGAGAAGAAGAAACATCTAAGGCAATACAAGAAACACATTCAAAGATATGTGGCACTCATCAATTAAGGTTGAAACTTCATTTTCAAACCAAAAGGAACAAATACTACTGGCCCATAATGGTAAAAGATTGCATGGACTACGACAAAATATGCCAAGAATGTCAGTTTCATGCAAAATATGCCAACCTCCTTAGTCACTCCACTCAACAATTGCATCATGGTCATTTGATGCTTAGAGACTATATGTTGTTGTGCCTTTAACAAAAAATTTTTGTGGACGCTGCTACATCATAGCTACAATTGATTACTTTTCCAAATGGATTGAAGTTGCTCAATATAAAGAAGTCAAGAAGGAAACTGTGGTGCACTTCATCCGAACAAATATTATTTATGGTTAAGGTGTGCCTCTCTATTTCATAACTAATAATGAAAAAGACTTTCATAACAAAGAGATGGACAAGCTATGTAAGCACTTTGATTTCAAGTAACACTTCTCATCCATGTATAATGCCCTAACTAATGGAATTGTAGAAGCTTTTAATAAAACATTATGCAAAGAGGGATTAACATGAAAGAATGGGTAAAACACTATGTGCATATCATACTACACACCGTACACCAACACAAGCCACTTCATATTCACTAGTGTATGTTGTAGAAATTTTTCTTCCATTGGAGTGACAAATTCCATCCTTAATAATTGTTGTTCAAGAAGGAATACAAACGAAGATAATGTTAATCTACGTCTCGAGGAGTTAAAAGGTCTTTATGAGAAGTGAGATAAAGCACAACAAATATTACAGTGTTATCAAGCTTGGCTATGTAAATCTTTCAATAAAAAGGTGTGTCCTCAATCATTTCAAGAGGGTGATATGGCTCTTGCAATTAGAAGACCCATAATTATGTCAAGACATACGAGCGATAAGTTCTCTTCTAATTGGGATGGCCCTTATGTTATTCAAGAAGTTTATTCAAATCGTGCATATAAGATTATGGATCAAGATAGAGTGTGAGTTTGACCTATCGATGGCAAGTTCTTAAAGCACTACTACTGTTCTTAGATGTTTAACACTGCTCTTAAAACTGTGAATGGCTAAAAAAAAAAACTACATAAAGACTTGATCCTTCCTAAAAAGGTAAATGGGCAGCTTGGTATTTTGCTAAGTTCAGTGACCCTAACAAAAAATTTTATTTTTTTGAGTTTGAATATAGAATAAAATCCAAGTCCAAACTTTATTTATCTAAAAAGAAATTGTTCCATGTACATAATCACAAATGTTTTAAATGCAAACTAAAAAAAAAAAGATCTATGGTCACTAATCAAGATTCTGCAGATCATTAAATTCAACATCAAACAACTTTTCAAGTTGGCTTAAGGCATGTTCATCAACTTCACTTTGAACATGAGCAACATCAATTGATGATATGTCTGTTTTCACTTGGGAAATCCCATTCGCTAAGTTTGACATGTCAATATTGACTTTCTCTAAGGAAGATTGAAGTTGTTTTTTCTTCCAAATCAAGTACTTATGCTCTTCTTCAATCTTTTCCAGCTTTATTTCTATAGAAGAATGATCACCAGTAAATTGAAGTTCAAGAGCTGAAAGTTTATGAAGTTTCTCAGCAAGTCTTTTAAGCTCTTTAGATAGTGTCTGATGATATTTTTCAAGAGAGATTAGACTCCAATTCTATAAATGTTTGAATTTTTTCAAGGTAACATGCAAACTGCTTCTTTGGTATGCTAGTGTCAATCTTTTCAACCTTCAAAAGTTTGTCTAAAGCCTTATTAATTCCCTTAGCTAGAGAAATAACTTTTGTTCTAGGGGGTGCAGGCATTTCTCTTTTGCAAATCTTGCCAAACCATTTTAGCCACATGGCACTAATACTTGAGCACAATATTATTATTGTAAAATGAAAAAAAATCTCAAAAATGGTAGGACAAGTCATAGGCTCCAAAGTCTTATCTTATTGATAAGGATTCTCTGGTATAGTAGGCAACTTTAAAGTCTTTTCTTTCAAGCAAGTAGTGTTTGCCTCCAGCAATGGCAGGTCACAACCTTGTTTATCTAAAGAAATGACACTTGCAAGACATTAAAACTTATCAGGAATACGAATTGAAGCTTCACTTGGTGCAGTAGCAAACTACAAAAAGAAGAGTTAAAAGTTAATTGTATGTTTGAAATAATAAAAGCAAAAAAAAAAAAAGGAAAGAAAAAAAATTTACAACATCATTAATGAAAGAGGGGAAGAAAGATGAAGTGTGGATGTCTTCAAACTAGTATAATAGAAGCATATCACATGCATCAACCTCGAAAATTATATATCTCTAAGGGTCATCACTATTACTCCCACTATCATTAACACCTTCTCCAATTTTAAAGGCCTTTATGATATTTTTTTTTTTGTGAGAGCTCATCAGTAGAAGTTGCAACTTTCTCTATTACTTGTGGGGGGATTAGAAGCCTCAATAAGTCTCAAGGAAGTAGCTCTCTCTGAGCTATTTAAATTTGTTAGCTAGTCTTTACTAACCTTTTCTATAACAAATGCCATTCTATGGGTAGTTCCTTCTTTTGGAACATCATCAACAACTGTCTTGTTCTCATTAGAAGAGTGACATTTTTAGTTTCAAAATAACTAACACTAATGTTTTCTCCTTTTTATTATTAGCTTAATTTAAGGGGCATCTAGAAGTATGCTTTTCTTGGAGAGTGGATGTAACTTTTAATTTAAATGTTTTAAATAAATTTGGCATTGGCTTAAAGCCAGAGTTTGTATCGATCGAGAAAGTTACGCGCCACTCCTCTGACCACCAATTTTTATATCCTTAGGTAGCAAAAAAAGGCTCCTTAAGTGTTTGGGCAGGAACTATCATAGTAGACCCACTATAAAGTCTAATTACATCTTCTAGTATTGGTCATTTGAAGACTCTTTGAATATTTTCTAGAATAGCTTGACAGAACCAAATTGTTTGTTAAATTTGTGAGAAGTGTATGGCTTAACGATCAATTCATCCCTGCATCATAAAGTCAAATAGTTAGAACGAAAGTTAATAAAATAATCAGACCATCTAAGGGATATAAAACCATTATCCTTAAGGAGAAAAGATTTCTTTGTAAAAGCCTTTCTTTAGAATTGAGAACATGTTCTTTTAAAAGTATGGACGTTTGGTGCTTGTCAAAGTATTATGTCATTCTTTCCCCGCTATAAAAATTCATCATGGAAAAATCTACTTTGTCATCAGTGTTGAAGTGTATTCCAAACCTGTCAGCTAGAATCCATAAAACATAATGGATTGGAAATGATGTCTTACATCCTTGTAAGTCTGTTGAAGTAGAAATAACATGCAAGCCATTATAGATGATAACCAATATAAGGATTGTTAAGCAAATTGAATCACTAGTCATCGTCATGCTCGCAACTTCAAAAGTGTTGAGAGGTATAAGACTAATGTTCCCATAAGGAAGAATGAATCTGCATAACCAATAAGAAATTAAAGCAACCAAATACACTTCTTCTTATAGATTGCGGTCCTCTATGCCAAGTGTCATGAAAGGTTTTTATCATCTCTTATCACAAGGTAATGTCAAGCTAATAACCCCAGTTGAGTTAAAAATCTTTATAGGCTTGATGATTCACTTTGTATAATCTTTTTTCGATAGCATAACATATTTATTGTCATTGTAAAATCAAAATTGCACCCAACTCTTAATATTCATCTCAAAATCATCGCCAACTTTATAAGAATGACTATGAAATGCATGAAAGTTATGCGTCAAATAAGGTCGACCTTTCTCATAAACTCTTGTGAGTTTTTTAGTAAAAGGGATCACTTCATCATAAAACATGCCAACAGTTGGAAGACCACCATGCACATTCAAGACCCATAAGGAAATGGATTTTTCACTTGAGAAGAGGTAAAGGGTGTTAGTTGATGAACTTTAATGTTCACAAAAGCATTGCACCACATTCATCGATTTATCATAAGTAAAGAGCGAGACAAACAAAGCATTATAAATGTCAGCTTTGTTGAGGACTTTTTTGTTTCTTGAAAGCAGATCTTCAAGCCATTCCTAAAAGCATTTGACAAAGGCAAGTTCTCCGTTAAATTTAAAGGAGAAAGACATTGGCAAGTTCTCCATTAAATTTAAAGGAGAAAGATGAAGAAATTTCTTTATGATGATATGTCGACTAACAATGGCAGATTATCAACATATACTTTAAGAGAATGAAGAGAATATCTCAATTGTAAACTTGGATGATCGATGGTACTGTTGTTGGTTGGATCAAAGAATGAGTATGAAACTTATTTTGTCCATTCAGTTAAATGCGTTGGCTCTTTTAAAGTAAGTGAGAGGTCCAATAGCAAGGCATTTAGTCCATAAAATTGATGCACGTCTCATTCTTATCATTGCTAGAAATTCTTATATCAGATCGTTAATGAGCATCCAAGAAATCCTCGATGCGAATGATTCTTGTAAAATTTGAAGAATCTGCAAATATGTTTGACCGAATTAGTCCAAAAGTTGAAGAAACCTAAAGCAGTCTTCCACATAAAAGTAAGATGAAATTTTCAAGAAATTGTCTTCAAGTAAAAGCAAGGTAGAAATTCAAAACAATCTTCAAGGAGGGGCTACACAAAAATTCAAAGCGAAAGCAAAATTGGAGTTTCGAAGCAATTGTCTCTAAGTAGAAGTAAATTAGAGATCTTAAAATAGCCAAAGAAATCACACGTCGAGTTAGCTAACAAAATCAAAGAGTTCACAAGTTGACCTAATTTCTCGACTAGTTAAGAAATTTAAAGGTCGACTTGACTATTCACAATAGTTAAGGAGATACAATTAAAAAATCAAATAAAAAGATCACAATTCAATATAGCCAATGAAAGCTAAAGAGTTCAAATTGATCTGACAATTCAAAGGATTAAGGAGTCACAAGCAAGAAAGCATCAAATTGAAGATCACAAACCAATTATTGGAGAGTTCAATTTAATTTGATAATTTAAAAATTGAGGATTAAAGATTGTAAAAAAAGTCAAATCAAGATGATGGGCGAAAATTAACCTTAAAAAAAAAGGTTGATGATTAATAATTAAAATAAAATTCTTTCAAAAAAAATAGACTAACATTAAAAAAAAAAAATACGAGGCAATTGCACACGAAGTGGTGGCACCGTGAAATTGAAGGACACCATGGATTGAAGAACATGAGCATAGGGCGGGAACTGTCAATACAAAAGCAAAGCATTGTCCCACAAAAAAAAAAAAAAGGAAAAGCAAAAAGGAACGAAGTTCCCGTGTTCCATTACGCAACACGTGTACAGATGCATATATTGGGAAATCAAGCTATTATCCAAAAGAAAAAGAAGGAATTGTTTGATTGAAGGTAACGTCATCACGCATAGTTAAAATATATATATATATATATATAATTTCATCATGTGATTTTATTTATTAGTAAAATTTTACTTTATACTATAATATTATTTGAAAAATGATATCATATTCGTAATTTCATTAAATTTATCTGACATGATATTAAATTTGTATATTATTTCAACTAATTATATATCTAAAATTTAAATATAAAATATTTTATTTTTAATATAAATTTTATTCATTTTTTATTTATTTTTTTACATATTTAAATAAATTATATAATAATAATGATAATAAAATTTATTTAAATATATATAAATAAAAATAAATAAATTATATATTTAAAGTAAAAAAATTATATATTATATATAATTAATAAAAATAATATACAAAATCTGATATTAAATCAGATTAGTATAATAGGATTATAAATTTATTATTATTTTACAAATAAAATTACAAGAAATTTTATTAATAAATAAATTATAAAATTATATTTATTAAAAATGAAACCTACGTACGGTTAAAAGAAAAGAAAGAGTTTACGTGGTGCCTTGCCTGCTTATCATCATTAAATTGCTGAAAGAAAAAGGACGCACATCAGAATATGTTTGCCGCAGAAAGAAGTCATGTAACCATTTAAAAAAGAAAAGAAGTAAAGACGGACGAATCGGGTGGGCAAGGGACTTGTGTTCACATGATGAGTAAAGAATCAAAACCTGTTTTTGGCATGGATTTGTCTCTTTCAACCAAACAAACTTAAAAAATTCTAAATTTTAATATATTTTTTAAATTTATCTCATATTTTATTTTTTAATAAAAAAATTTCAAATTTCTTTTCAAATTTATTCTTAAATTTGATTATTAAAAATGAATAAAAAATTATTTTGATCCCTAAATTTTTTTAAAAAGTTTGGTTAAATTCAAAAAAGAGAAAATAGCTAAAAATTATATAAAATTTTATTTAACTAAAAATTTAACCAAACTGAATTTAATATATTTATTCTAAATAATTGAAATATAATTTATTTTAATAAATAATTTATTGTAAAATTTTATTATAAAATATCATTAATTTATAATTTAAAGTGAAAACTTACAAAATCATAATTTTGTTAAAAAATAATATAATAATAAATAATTATTACTTTTTTATACACATTAAATAGTTAAGACTTATTTCTTACAAACAAATAAATAATCTCTTTATATTAATAAGTCAGATAAATTTACTAAAAATATATAATAGTTAAATGTTAAAAACTTAAAAATAATTATTTAATTTTTCTTTTTATATAAACAGTATCATTTTCGCTTTTGTATAATGTCAGTGTTTTTATAATAACTCAAAATTTAATATTTTTTAATAATATTTGTTTACCATAAAAATACTCTATTTCCGTTTTATAAGTATATCATATAATATAAAAATTTAATCCACTTTAATTTTTTAGGACCTGTTAATTTGTTAGTTTATATAAATATTTATTTTATTATGAAATTTAATCAATTTAGACTTAGTTAATTATTTATTCTTGAAATTTAAATATAATAAATTAACTTTATATTTTATATAGAAAAATTATTTTGTGTGATTTTTTTATAAATAAAAATGAAATATTTAATCATTGTATATTTATACTACTTTTATCTTCTATTTATATGTCTTAATTTTTATTTTTATTATTTGCATGATATGATTATTATTATTATTTAAGATATTTTAAGCAATTTATTTACTTGAAAAAAATAATTATTGTCTATCATTTATATTCATAAATCTTAAATTTTTATAAATAAATAGATAATACTTAATTGATAATTTTAATTTTAAAATATATTAGACATGTTCAGCTTTACAATTTTTTTAAATCTGTCATTGATTATACATATATATTTATAAGATTAATTTATTTTTTAACTTCTTATATATTTGAATAAATTAACATTTAACTATTTTATATTTTTAATAAATTTATTTTTCTCTCAAGAAATAACTCATCAATATAAAGAGATAATTTAATTATTTGTAATAAATAAGTTTTAGCTATTTAATATGTACATAAAAAATGATAACTATTTATTATTGCATTTTTTTGAAAAAAAATTATGATTATCTACGTTTTTTATTTTGAATTATGAATTAGTGATACTCTACAATAAATTTTTATAATAAATTATTTATTTAAATAAATTATATTGTAATTACATAATATATATATATATATATTCAATTCGATACAGTTAGACATATATTAAAAGTGAATGAAATCAAATTAAATAATATTTTATATAGCTATTAGTTATTTTTTCTGTTTTAAGTTCAGGTATCAAAATAATCTTTTTATCTATTTTTTAATAATCAGATATTGGTTTGCATCTCTAGATATAAAAAAAATTAAAATTTAAGTATTTTTTATTAAAAATTAAAATATGAGACAAATTTCCAAAACACATTAAAATTTAAGATTTTTTTTTGGTAATTAAGCCCTTAAAAAAAGCAGACGTTACAATTGGCAAGAGAATTGGAAGCGGCAATACAATGAGGACGGCGAGAAAATAATTAAACAAGTGTTTTTGGTTGCATTTTATAAAGAGTTGCATCTCTAATTATACAGTTCAAGTAAAATAAGGATTCTAAAAATCATAATGAAGTAGAATTTTTATTTGAGCCGTCAAATTAGATGAGCCTTTAATTTTATTAATTGAGCTTACAAAAAAAAAATTCAGGCTCAATTAATAAAATATAGATATAGTTCTATTGGATTTGAATATAAAATTCGTCAAAACCTAAAATTTATGTTACCAAATTACATGAATTAAAAAAAAGAGTCTACATTAAAAAATATTTGAGATATATTCACTTTAATAAAATTATGTGTGAATAAGTCTTGAATGGGCATTTGTAAACATGAAAATTTTAGACTAATAAAAATATATATTTTGGTCTATTCAAAATATAATGGGATTTAATAAATTTATTTGAATTTAAATTAAATTTACTATTATTGACTAATCAAATTATTTAGTCTATTTTAATTTAATTAGATTTAAATTAAATTAATTATATTCAATTAAAATATTTAGGATTCACATATATGACTAATCAAAATAAGCTACGTATCCTAAATGATATATCAAGAGCCAATGATCATAAGTCAAGTCGACCAATCAAAAGATTTTCTTAATAAAAAAATTTGAGGTAAAATCAACTTTATATCTTAAGTTTTGTAGATAAAAAGAAAAAACTTCTTAAAATCTCTATAAATAGAGGAGTTTTGCATTTATAGAAAATGATTGGCAAAAAAGTATTGTGAAAGCTTTAGAAGTCTTCAAGCCTTTAAATTTCACGAGGTGAGGATTTGTCTTCAATTTAATATCAAGTCATAACGCTCTCGAATCACACTTGACAATTTTTTTCAAGATCACTAGAAGAGTTTCATTCTAGTTTCAAGATCAAGCCTGTCCGGCCTTGAATCTCAATTTTATTTAAAAAGTCAAATCTGATGAGTCATTTTTTGTAAAAGAAAGTATTAGAAATTGTAATCAACGTTTTTTATAAATTGATAATTTGTACTTGTCTTTTATTCTCTTAATTTTTAGGCACAATTTGTGTATACAATTTTTTTTAACAATCAACGATAGTAATAAAACCTAAAGTATCTTTGTTTTGATAACGAAGTAAAAACTTACTTTGTCTTGAGAGTTGATTTGTTTAAATATTTAACTTTAAAAGATATATACTTAAAAATTAAGATCATAGATAATAATATTTAATAATCCTATTATTCATATCTTATCCATGCCATAATCTAAATGAAACACTCAAGATTAGAACAATCACTTGTTGATTTATATTCCTTACTGGTCATCTATCCAACACTAATTATTATTAGCATAACGGATAGATGACATAAATACTAGCCATTTATAATTACATATCTTGCTGTGAATAATAATTCATTAAATTTTTACTATTAAATAATTGAAAATATATCAAATCATTTTATATTTTAGATTAGTAGCAGAATTAAGGAGTATGAAGAGATGGTAACAATGTTTTACCATACAAAGAAGCACAGTTAATCAACAAAGCTAGGAGATTGGAAACCAGTTCAAATTAATAGAAGCAGCCCAATGCCATCTCATTGTATGTTTACTGATGACATTATTCTTCTTGCGGAGGCGTCGATTCACCAAATGTGAGTGTGAACGGAGTTCTAGATCTGTTTTGCAAGGCCACGGATCAAAGAGTTAATCATTACAAGTCTACAATGGTGTTCTCGACTAATGTTAGTGAGAAGCTTGCTGAGGAAATTTCTGGTTTTGTTAACATAAAAAGGGCGAAGGATTTTAGGATGCACTTGGGATCTCCTACAGAGCAGGGTCGCTCAAATAGTAAGATGTATCAGTTTGTGATTGATAAAATCAAGGGCCGTTTGGTGAGCTGGAAAGTGAACAATTATCCCCAGCTGGTAGAGTCACACTCGCTAAATCAGTTATTGGTGCGATTCCTTCGTACATTATGCAAACTTGTGTTCTTCCTGGTACGTTTTGTGATGAAATCGACAAGATTACTAGGAAATTCATTTAGGGTGATGTTGAAGGGGTTAGAAAGATTCACTTGGTCAATTGGAAGATTTTAACAATGCCCAAGAACCTGGGTAGTTTGGGTGTGCGAAGTATGCGAGAGGCGAATATGGCTATGTTCTCTAAACGAAGATGGAGACTCATTATGGATTGGGAGGAATATTGGAGCAGGTTGATAAAAAGTAAGAACTTGGGTAATGTGGATTATATTACTGAGTTTAAGCCCAGGAATGGAGTTTCCCATATTTGGCAAAGTCTTTCCAAAATTTCCTGTCTTTTGTTCAAACACGTTTTGAAAGCTGATTAGCAATGGTTTATTAACCCCTTTTTGGCAAGATACTCCTTTATAGAAATTTGAATTTTCTTTATTTTTGGGATTTTTACTATAAGTGGTATCTATTCCCCTTTTTTACCGACTTATGTTTGGCTTGCTTCTCAGTCTATTTAATAACTATTTTGTGTACTGATTTTCTTAGAAATACTTCTATAGAGAAGAAGAGCTTCCTGATACAATTGCAATCAACCTATCTAAAATTATAGCTGCTTCAAGTTATGAAGATTTATTAGCTCTGCCAAAATTATACTTATGTGAAAGTTGATTTCTTCATCCTCATAGTCACCATCATACATAGAAATTACTTTCACATGTGTTAACTGACAATACAAATGAAATTACTGGAGGTTTCTTCAAAATTATATTTGTCCATGTGGATATTTTTTCTATTCAAATGTTACTAGATTTAATCTTAAATAAATAAATTTTAGAGATGTCTTATACTTTGTATTGTATTTTGAGTTTAATTCCCTTTATATATATATATATATATATTATTTCTCACAAAAAAAATGCCACTAAATACTTTTGTCAGAGCCTTTTTATTTTTTTTATTTTGTAATCTAAGGGGTCCTTATGTCTTGTCAAGTGATTAGAGCTCTACAAATTTGTCAAAGCTGAGAAATTATGTGATAAATGCATAGGAAAATGAAATGTTATTTCAAATCTTTTATTAAGAATTATATATATATATATATATACATATCCTCCATTCACCCTTTTATATTATTATTATGTTGAGAATGGCGTGGCTATTTGTGTTTAATGTAAGAAATTTATTTTCTAAATCTCAATTAGTTCTTTACAAAAAAAGAAAAATACTTATATAATTAAGAGTGATTAAATTAGCCATTTAATTAATTTTAATTAATTAAAATTAAAATAAATGAATTTTAAAAATTTATAAACAAACTAACTTTATATAAGTAAAAGATTTGAATTAAATTGAAATATTTTGATTTGATTGCTTCTATTTATAATTTGAAATTTATAATCTAAATAAAAGAAAAAAAAAAGAAAAGTAGAAAATGACATAATATTATAAAAGGGAAAATACAAAATTCTATCATGTGATTTTTTTTTATAAATATGATCTCGTGATCTGTTTATTAACAAAACTCTAGTATGTGGTATAACGTTGTTTGCAAAATAGTACCAAATTCGTAACTCCGTTATATTCATCTTATCAAATATTTGATTATGTATATTATTTTAACTAATTATATATAGATACATAATTTTTTCAAATTAAATACATAATTTATTTTTTTTACTTTTTATATATATTTGAACAAATTTTATTTCTTTTATTA